>JAPYYW010001255.1:0-74040 GCA_030522545.1 Cremastinae sp. A BG-2022a | reverse complement strand
CACGATGAGTTAAAATAAAGTAGCCTATGTTCAAATCGACGTTGAAAACTGTCTCTATGACAAATTTCATTCAAATCCTTGCAAAAGTTTTTGCGTTATGGAGTAACAAACAAACAAACTTACTTTCACATTTATAATATTAGTTAGGATTATCATTCCTTATTTTAAAAATCATCAAATAAAAACTTAATTTCAGAATGGTTGATCTGATTATTTTACTTTTAATTTATATATATGAAAAAAAAACACTTGAAAAAGTGACGAACGTACAATTAATTATGTTAAATAAGCCTTTTGAATAGGACAGAAAAACTGAAAAGTTATACGACACGAAGAGTTCCTTGACTTCATTTTTCTCGCAGAAATGCAAATACGAGAAATTCCGACGGTTTCATTCCTGTTTCTAGGCAAAAGATACTCCATTAAAATCGATGTTAAAAGCGAAAAAAAAAATTATACAGTATATCTATACGTAAACTAACAAATATACACACGCATGTTTAATTTCTAGATGGAAAAAATAGACGCGATTTATAAGAGAATGAATATCTTTCTCCGAAGTGACAATCAATGAGAATTTTTCATTGACGAGCGGGTCAAACGTAAAGTGGGTCAGAATAATGTAGGGTAAACGGGCAACGGGTTGAAACCGGAGTATTCGGTGGATTCGCGGCTAACAAAGGACGAATGTTGAATGAGCTCGGACTGTGAGAATGCGAATTTCTAGCGGGAATTTGAGCCTGGGATCAAGAGAACGTTGTAAATCCGTGTGTATGCGCGATCGGGACGTGACGAACGTTCCTTCAATCGTGTGTGCTTCATTCGTGATAATTAGCCCAACGGCAGGTGACTCCGCAGTGTCACAGCTCCGTCACTTGCTCGTGAATCGCATTAACGGAGACTGTTATATATTTCTTTCTTTATTCCACACTTTTTATCCTCGGTCCGTCGCTCTTTTTCTTTTTTTCTGCATATTATATCGGAGAACTCGTACATTATTTATTTGTGGAAATTAGCAGCACTATCGATTTCAACCGCGACAGGCTACTCGATAAATTAATATTTTCTCTCGTCATCAGAATTCCAATTATCTCTTCGTTCCCTCGATAAATCTCTATTGCTGGAATAACGTACAATTAGAAACTCGGCGAAGAATTTTTTTTCATTTTCTTCATTTCAGCACGTAACATACAATTTTTTTTTATCAAAAATATTAAAAATAGTGTTTTTGTAAATCTTATCTTTTATTTTATTACTAATACATAAATGTGAATGTTTGTATATTTGGATGTGTGTTACTCAATCACGCAAAAACGACTACATGGATTTGAATGAAATTTGTCATAGAGACAGTTTACAACGTCGATTTGAACGTAGGCTATTTTATTTTAACTCATTGTGACCAGATGACACTACAGAGTATGAAATTCTATAAAAATCGACCTATCGGCATGAAAATTGGTTCAAATACGTATTTAAACTCATAGAAAATGTTCGAGCTATTTATTTTGTTGTGACTCACCACCAGAGAACGATTGCATACATATATCAACTTTTATATCGTTCAAAAGATCGTTCAAAAATTTTTTGTAAATACATAATAAAAACAAAAATATTTTACCGATATATGCACTTTTTAGTAATTCGCCAGTGGATAATGGTATTTTTTTCAAAACAGCTTTTTTAAATAAATGATTTTTTTGTCGACTTATGTTTAGAAATGGTAAATATAAAAAAGTAAAGATAATATTCAATTCTTACTTAATTGTAAGAATTTCACGATTACCACGAGGACGCGAAGAGCCTGAGCTATACTATAACTTGCTAGTATTATACATAATTACCGAAAATTTTGCATCTGTTAAAACCATTTACTTTTCAGATAAGATAAAGTCGCGGCAAGTACATTTTATATCCGTCGGCTATGATTGAAAGCACTTTTATAGCTCTCGACCATGAATGTATATATTTGCTGCCGCAACTCCTGATAATGATAGAATCTACATATCTACATCCAACAGAAACAATTATAAGCTATAAATTCGAAAAGGAAAACTGTGGCGAAAACTGATCTGAATTATTCCGAATTGTTTTCATTATTGATAAATTATTTTTAATTATTTAAATTATTTTTTATAGTCTCTTGCACAATAAAAAAATTAACATCGAAGAAAATATGTAATAAAGTTTTAATTTTATTGTGTGTAATAAATTCAAACAAAAAACAAAATGAAAAAAAGAACTATTTTGGAAAAATATACGACAATATACAACCACGCCAGTCATAATTCAAAAAAAGTTTTTCCATACCTGTTGACTAAATGTGAAATCACCATTTGAATTTTTTTGAAACATTTTCTTCAAAATTTGCACATATAACAGTATATGCAAAATTTAAAGAGACGAGGTTCTATCATATAGTAATTTAGATATTAATTTTTAAAAATTGCCACACTTAATATGGAAAATCTAAAAACGTGACGATTTTGAACAATTTATGTCTCGATTTCTAAATAGCAAAGTTTCGTAAAACTTTACATATACTTTTTAGTATGATATTGAACAAGACCTGTAAAAATTAATAAAAATTGTTACAACATAGCGGTTGTGCTACCTCAAAATATTACACGCGGCAACATCGCTAAAACGCCTAATTTGTAACCTAATCTATCAAAAATGATGAAAGAGTATAAAAACTAATAAAACTATGAAATAAAGATTTTTTTATTACAATTTAATGAGTAGATTCGACAAATAATTTCCCAAGAGTAAATCAACCTGAGATTTGTCACACGTGATTAGAATTCTGTGGGAGTTGAAATAAATATTGATAAAATTTAGCTCTGACGAAGAGACAGAGTCGAGAGTCCGGGGTGACCGAGCGAATGAACATTTCACGAGAAGTCCGCCTCCGGTAAGAGTAAAATTAGACTCGGGATAAGGACGAAAGGGTTGAAGGAAAGAAAAGGTTTCAACCCCAGGTAAAAAGATCCTGGTTTCGAGAGCATTTTTGCGAGGGCCAACGAACGGTAAAAAACAATTTAAAAAAAGATCGGATTTTATTGATTACTTTTTTCATTTTACGGGCTAAAGGATCCTCGAGAGTGATGATTCACAAGAAGAATTTCGTCTGATTCATCATCTTCGAAGACAGAGAGTATGCAAAAGCGAAGGAATACATGTCATTCGATTCCCTGTTACCCTATTTTTTCGTGTATTGTGACGCATATATTCGCTTATATTTACGTACTTATAGATAGTTCTATAGTTACAATCAAATAATAAATTTTTATCCTATTTTTTCTTCATACCATACGGTTTTTAGCTTAAATTCATTAAGAAAAGTTTTTGCAAATTAATTCGAGAGCAGCATATACTCAACATGCAAGATCACCTGTATTTGCTACGCATGTACAAAAATTATTTTAAAAACTTACTTAAAATTTTTTTCAAAAATTAAAGGAAGATTTTTTGAAGTACAATAAAGAGCTATGCTAAATTTGAAAAAGCTTCACCATCTGGAATTCAAAATATTTTGGATCGAATATTGCAATATTTAACGCGGGCTCTTATTAGAGACAATTCGAATTTTTAACAATAAATATCTCGACTAGTGTGTGATAAAACCCTTTAAAATTTAATCCACATATTCAGAATACATTCAAGATGATTTTTACAAATACTTAAGTAAATCTGTCAACATAAACAATTCCAGCAAAAAGTAAATTCTTGACGTTAAATTCTTAAAACCTAGACTCTGGTTTTGTTAACGAGAGAGTTGCCAATTTTTTGAGTCTTAATTTGATTATCAATAGACAACTTGAGCATATTGTAATAGTAATTTAATCTTTTTTATTGTTCAAACAATTAAATAAAAAAATAGTAAACATTTTTTTAAAGTTACGGTTCATGCAAAACGAACAAAACTACAATTAAATAAAAAAAATTTAAGCATCTCATATTTTTTAATTTGTATCCAGTGAAAATTTACGAATTCTCCATAAGAAGCAATGTTAAATTTCAGCAACTTTGGAGTTTGATAACTCTTAAACCAATCAGTAAAACGATTTCAAGCTGGGCACGAAATTTTTTCATACGCTTAAGAACAAAATACCAAAAATTTATCGAATTCTCATATTTTTCAAAATGTCGCTCATACATCTTTAAATGTCCGCTGTTGGGGTCGTTGTCTCTCGACTCGCGTGAATTCGACTCTGCATCTTATTATCATCGTTATAATCGTTATTGCTTTACGGATTTGCGAGACTTACGACTCTGCGGGCTCCATAAACAAACCGGATCGGGACCAGAGGCGCTCTAAAAGGTTTTTGCACACACGTGTGTATCTCGACAATTTCTTTTACTTTTTCTCCCAGCGGATATGAATCCCTGGAAATCGTGTCATGTCGTTATTCGTCAGTCATTTTTGTTTCCCGTTGCGAAGATAAATATTTCACTTTTCGTTCAAGATTTTTTTTCTCACGCTTTACACTCGTTTCCCGACTCGACGTGGGCCTTTAATCGAGCTCTGCTCCGGCTCTTCTTGCTCGCGGTGCGGTCGTGAGAATGGAAAATCTCGCGCCACCCATACGCCCGAAGGACGTTTACGTTGCTCACGGATCTTCTCGTTATCGTCTCGAAATATCGTTTATTTCACTAATAAATATCACGCAAATTGGACGTACTCTAATTTGAGATTACGATCGGCTTTTAGAATCGGAGAACGCGAACGTCCAAAATTAAAAATTTACTGGTATGTATATACAATGAGAAAAAAAGTTGAGCTGAATCTGCTTCAGAGTGTATAGACTATATTTACTATTTCAGAGAAAAGTAAATTCTTGACGTACTAAAAAGAAAAATTTGTTAAATATATTTGACTTATTTTGTTAAATACGGACAAAATATTTTTCTTATTTAATCGTTCGGATAATTGAAAGTTTTAAAATTGTTGAATAAGTATACTTGAATTGTCACCTGATTATCTAGCTTAGATTCAAAATATTAGCAACTTTTTCATAAAAAGGCACAATCTAAACTTAACGAAACGAAAGCACTGAAAATAAAATTTTGTGGAAAATTTGAATTATTTTATTGAACATGAACCCCAAAATATAATTTAAATCTAATTTTTGTTATAATAGTAAAAACAATCCGTTATAACTCCATAAGTCATAAAAGTACAAGTATATACTGTATTATTAAAATGGTATATATCAGGGTGTCCCAAAAGTCCTTACCACGCTCATACAACATAATAGCTCGTAGTCGACGTTGATCCATCTTCATTCATACTGATCTCCCTGGTTGTGCTCGCGCCTATATTTATACATACTTTCATGCATATTATAGAATCTTCTACCATTTCAAAGCACGAATTTTCTGTAAGTATTGTAACCGGCAATAACTTTTGGGACAACCCGATATTTTTGAGTTTATATTGTAGGGACTACGAGTTTTGCATAATGCAGCAATGCTAAAGCAATTTTGAAGGTTGTAAACTTTTTATCATCCAACACACCAAAACACGCAAATATTTCGTAGATTTAATAATTTTTAATAATTTTCATTTAATAATTTTAATAATCTTGATAATGGGTTGACATTACGAATGAAGTGCGTGAATAAACCAGCTGACCCAACAATTTTTCATACATTTTAATTTTAAAAAAATTAACAATTTGTTATACCGTTAATCAAATCACTCCAAATCACCTTAAGTCTCAATCAATATACATACGAACAATTGACATGAAAGAAATTTATACAAATAAATAAAATAAACATAAACTAAACATTTTTTTTACTTCATCGAGTCTTTCATTTTTTCTCAAATCCAACTATAGCTTCCGTACGAATTCGATAAATTGTCGTACATTTGTTCGTCGTTTAGACACGAGTTGGAACTGTTCTCGACATGGTTACAAAAATGATACTTTTTTTTAGCGTGGCAATTTTGGGAAGACGATGACAAATGGATAGTTCGTGCGATCTCCGAGGTCGACATTTCACAAATCTTGAAAGGTCCTTTCACCCACACAGGAAATATGATAATTCTTATGTAAGAAATACGAGACAATTTTCGATACCCGTGCAGGAGAGAATTTTTCTCACGGATATATGGGCATGCTTTCTAACTACTGAAGAAAAAACATCACAGACTATAATGAGTGCTACACGTGGACACTCTCGATGCGCATGGAAAAAGATGAGGGATAAAACGTAACGAGGGAGAAAAAAAATGTTCCACGAGGCAAAGTTCAGGCCTTGGAGTCCTCGTGTCTGAATGAGGAAAATTTGGCAAGCAAGAACATTCCCTTTTTTCTCTCTCTTTATTATCTCTCCGCCCTATTATTCTCTATCTGTTTTTCCATTGAAACTGGCAACTCCTGTCATTCAGAGTTCGAGTAAACACCTCGTTAGTGACGATTATTTAGATGCAGACTCACGAAACAAAAAAACCAAAGCACGTGTCATTTTATTTCTAAATGTATATTTACAAGCGTGTATGTACAGCTATAATGATATAAATATACATTTACAATTATATCTGTAATTATCTTTGATTTACCTTTTATTTTTTATTATCTAACGTTCAACCAATTGGTTCAAAGTTACTGTTACAATATAAGGTCGAGTCTAAAAATGGAGTTTGCACGAAAATATTTCAGAAGTGTTGATTTTCTTAAATTTTTTTTTATACGAATGATTAATCATAAATAACAAAATAATGACATAAAACCGAACAAACATAGAGATGCGAAATTTGAGCCGTTGAAACCAGTTTGAGTTCTGATATTACTTAATTGCATAACGACATGTGAGAATCTAAAAAAAGTTGGATAGAGTTATTTTTCGATTTATCGATTACGTTAATCAATCGGACGTATTATACTCGTAGGAGGTTGTAATAACAATATACAGTCGAGATCAGAAGTTATGTTTCCATATTAATGTTGCAAATACTTCGGAGTCCCAAAGTTATTTACTATAAGAGTAGGACAATTTTTGAGCCCCTACCGAAAATAGTATTCAAATAACTTCGTATAAAAAAAAATTGCGACAGTCACAGAGGGAAAAAATTAAAAAATTAAAAAAAAAATGGAAATTTTAAAAAAATATAAAATTGTTAACTTCGCATAAAAAAATACATTACAAGAAAATGTATACCAAGTTTTAAAAAAATTTAATTTTATGTATACAATTATTTCATTCCTGTATTTTTCAATTTTTTCGTTATGAGCAACAATTCGTGGTCGATAATGCGCAATCTACATAGATTGTACCAGAACATGATGCAGAAAAGTCAGAAAATAATTTCGCGATGTTTTCTGCTGCAATTTCCCACGAGTCAACTTCACAAGAATCTCGTATGTTCATAGTCAACTTTGAGATTGAAAAAAAAAGAGACAATGTCCGGTTAGGGGGGGGAGGGATTTCCAACTTAATTGAGCGAATCGAATACAAGCGGAGACATCGGGAATGAGGATGTACACGCATATGCGCTGCGTGCATTATTCGGAGTAACATGAGGAGTTTCGGAGCGGCGTCGTTCTGGCGCCGCGATAAAATTGAGCAGGTGCTGAATTTGCTCCGAGGATTTTGCTGGTCTGTTCGCGATCGTCGCCGCTTCCCTTTTTTCCGCGTTGTGACGAATCGGGGGAAAAAGCGGAGACGAGAAGGAACAAAACGCTCGAGTTTGCATAGAAAATGCTGGCTAGGCGAAGAGAGCTACGAGGCTCGAATATTATCGTGCTAAATTAAGGAAAGTAAAGAGCGAAAAAAAGAAAAAAAAGACAATATGAGGAACTCGGAGAAACAGTCGCGCGCGCGATGCGGGCATTTCCATCCTCGCAAATAATCCGTAAAACTTACCTCGTTCTCCACTCGCACACATTTTTTTTCAACAAAAGAAGAAAATAGATAAGTCGATTCTTGGGCAAAGAAATTTTTTTTACTGAAGAATAGTCGGTTTTCAAGAAAAAATATATATATTTTTCTACTCGAGAATAAAGACGATTCTCAAATAAATAGAAAAAAAAATTATTTTTCTAGATAATTGAGAAAGATATACTAAAAGAGAAAGGAATACTTAAGAATACAGAATACATAGATGTTTTTTAACATGGTGCTCAAGCGTGTGTCAAATGTACAAACGTTTCATCATCTAGAAATCGAGATATTTGTTGTTGAAAATCGTAACTTTTTATAACTTTCCATAAGAGTCTGTGTTGAAAATAGTGATTTTCAACATGGAATATCTGATTTCTAAATGACAAAGCTTTTTAAAATTTTGCATCAATCTTTGTACGACATCAAAAAAGGTTCACCTATAGTTTAAAAAAAAATCTGTAGAAAAAAAAATTGAACATATGATTCTACCTTTAGTTTACATGAGAAGCAAAATTTTGAATTGACTGTCGCGGTATAGAAAAATGTTAATAACTTGTATAGCAAGTACCTTAAGATAGTTGTACTGTGACAGTCAAAATCAAAAACTTTCAGCTTATTTGTTCTCACGTACCGAGAAGTTTGCGAGCCTAAGCTTATTGAGAAAAGTTGTTAGATATTGTTTCGAGAATAATATACTCGAAATACAAAGTCGTTCAAGGTCAAATGTGCTAGCTATATGATTTAAAAAAAATTCGTTCGATTAAAAAAAACTAAACATACATTCTTTGATGTTGTGTAAAGCTCCATGCCAAATTTAATATGCCAAATCGTAATATTTAACACGAGCTTTTATGGCGAAGTACAGAAAAATGCGATATTTGCTAATAAATATCTCGACTTCCGTACCGTAAAACCTTCTAAAATTTGATACACACGTGAACACTGCGTCAAAGAACGCCTATGCAAATTTGTATCAAATTCTGACGAAAACTGTACAACATCCTGAAAGTTGTTATAGGGTGAAAGTTAAATCGAAATGTTGCTGCTCGATTTATGGTCAATTGTGCTTGTTATATGATTGCAAAAATGTCGAAAAAAATTTAATTAGATTTTTCTAAAAATTTAAACAAACATTTTTTGATATTGTACAAAGATCCATGCCAAATTTTGTGAGGCTTCACAGTGTAGAAGTTTAGATATTTATTGTTGAAAATCGCAATATCAAACACGGGATCTTATTGCGGAGTACCGAAAATAGTGATGTTTACCAGTAAATATCTCGACTTCCGTACTGTAAATCATTCTAAAAATTGGTACACACATGTATATTGCGTCAAAGAATGTCTATGCAAATTTTTATTAAAATCTTATCAAAAATGTTTCACCCCACAACAACCTTAAATGATCTCGACATGTAGTATGCCCTTCCCCATTCATTGACAAATACTTTTCCACTAAACTTGAGCATATGTAAATCACTTCGTTGAATTTTGCTGAATTTTAGCAATAATAGCATGATGTTGATCGATGACTATATCTTTTACGTTTAAATTAAAGTAAAAACAGGATAGGAAGAATAGAAGGATGGATCAAAATCGTGGCAGGAATGAAATAAAAGAATCATTAAACACAATAATCCGTGTTGAACGTCTTTGTTGAATCTTTGCGTGTCTATCTTGCGAGTGACTAAACAATATGGGAAACAAAAACCTTTTTCGTGACAGGGATGATCACGCGTAAGGGTACAAGTCGGAAAAAACAACGTGAGGTCGCTGAACCTGGAATCAAGGGGAATGACTCGGGGTTCAAGGAACGATTAGGAGATTACGGTAAAACTTTCGAGTAGAAAATACGAAAAGCGCGTTCATCGAGAAAACTTTGCTTGAACTTTCGTAGATGAGAAAATCGGACAATCGAGAGTTGTAGGATTAAGCTCGGGGATTAACCGAAAGGTTTCGTTACCGGCAAACACTCGAGAAGATTCGAAGAAAACAGAAGCAACGATGAGAATAAAATGTTCTCGGTAGCCTACACGAAAAAAAATATAATGGAGTGCTATTTTTCTCTTTTGTCTTTTTTTCGCCTCTGATGATTTTCCCGTCTAACTCTTTCCGGGGGATTAACCCGATCTCCGTTTGAATTTCAAGATGAAAGGGGCTAAACGTGACGATCATACTTCCTGATGTTTTCTACACTACAATCTCGAAATTACAATGAGTTTACTAGTTTAGTAAATAAGATAAATATCCCAATAGTTATACAATATTTACTATATTATTTTTAATATTTGAATTATTTTTTCCTCAATAAAATTTTATGGATTATTTTTCCTATACCAACAGGTATATTGTTCATAAAGTTTAACTATTGGAATTAACTCTTGAGACAGAGTTGATTTTGTTGTCTAACTATTGGGACATCTTACATATTCAAACGTTCAAGCGTTTATTTACTAGAAATATTGATTAAAATTGAGACATAAGATGAGTTTTGGATCGCTAAAATATTTGACAATAATTTAGATGTAAATTGAAGCAGATTTTTTAGTTTAAATATTTTTTAAATAAAGATAAAGTGAAGAAACCCTTAGGTGTCGAACTATTGGGATGTTTGCCTTATTAACTGAAAATCAAAAATGAGACTTCACATGTGTCGTTGACAATTGATTAAAAAATTGACCAACATTCTTCTTAACTGTCTGTCTGTTATTTTTTTAATACTTCGAGCATCCCGTCACAAGGCCTCGTGATAAAAGTGGCATATCTTGAGACTAAATTTCTCATTCCAATAATCGATGATCTATAAAAAATTTTCCTGTTACGCAATTTCATTGAATCTTCAACATTTTTCTCAAGTAATAATTATAGCAACAAGTTCACCTTATAAAAATATGTTTTTAAATAAAAAATTGTAAAATTTTTGTTTTATGACGTAATTAAAGTCAGCCATGATTCGGTCCACTATGGTTGGTATCGGCAACGTCGAGACAAGTTACACAATATCGTTGATATTAATTCCCAAATAAATATCAAGTAAAAATGTGTCATCGTATCTCTTTTTAAATTGGAAAATTTGTAATTTACTGTACAAAATTTGTGTTACAGAACCTTCGATATATCGCAAATTGAGGATGACAATTGAATGACTAACGAAAAATTGAAATAAATCAAAAAAGTCTAAGAATACGAAACTTTTAGGCAAGCAAAAAAAATTGTGCATATGGATTACATGCCTGACTCATACGATCTATTATTCGGAAACATCCATCAACATTAATTTATAAATGCAAACAAAATAATTTTAATAAATATTTTTATATTTAAATACTTGTTAACAATAGCTTTTAAATAAATGTAAGTTAATAAGTGTTTGATAGTTAAACAAGTATGAAATTAATCTTGACAACGCGAATCTCTTACAATGCGACCAAAAGGATGATAGACCAAACGAGAGACATAACCGCTGACGATTTTGAAAACCATGGTTCTTCACTAACAATGAAATATTTCGAACTGAACAGACCGGAAATAGAGATGTATCGGCAAATCCATAATATAAAACAAGCATAAAAATAATCTGGAAGGCGTTTTCTTCCACGATAATATTTCATTGCTCGAGACGCAGGAGAGTCGAATGAAGGAAACGTAAAATCCCATTCGTCGTGGCTGTAAAAAATAATATAATCGTGTCCTGCTACTGAAAAATTAATTATTGCTTGTCTGCTTCGGCGAAATGACGAATTGCGAGGCTCGAAACAGATTTTTCTCAACAACGAATTTATATCATTCCGAACGCCAATCTTAACGACCGAATTATTCCTATTGTTTGATAGTTGAATCTGCTCTCTCGGACAATTGAATTTTACTTTATTTCTCATATTCTATACTTGCTCTCTTTTGCTTATTTCATTTTAATAGAAGAAAAATTGCTGCCAAGATATCCATGGAAGGCCCAAGAGAGAAAAAAAATTAATTGTCAACCGGAACTTGAATTTTTCAGCCTCATGAAAAATCCACTAGTTTTTTTATCTCCATAAATTTATCATAAATTTACACCGAAGACGGTCAATCATCGATAATTGCGATCAGAGCAACGAGAAACTTCTGAGAGACGTGCAAAAAAAAAGTTCAAAGCGCGATCTCACTTTTTTTCCAGCTCTCGTCTCTCCGTATGACATTGATGGACGCGTGCTACTGAACAATTCCGTAACAAATGATCCTCTATCGTAAAAATTAAAACTTTATTTCTCATAAAAGTTGGGACGGTGATCGGAAACACGAGTCGTTTGATTTATCGCACAGCCGTGCTGCATCACGTTCTTATTTCGTTTTCGTGTTCTCATTTCGAAAGGTGAGCTCATTCAAAATATTGGCGGCTCTTCGATGACCCTCGGGGACTATGGGGCGTCAGTCTCGAAATTGCTGCACCTCTTGATCGGGCTACTTCCGGTGTTCTTCAACTATAACTTCTTCTATTATGGGTTTCCTTTGCAGCTGAAGTTTGAAGTCGATCGGGTTTTTTGCATTGACGAAAACTCTGTTTTTTAAACCGGCAGTCGAAACAAGGTGATTGTGTACAAACGGAGAATATCCGAACAGTAATCTGCGAGTCGTAACATTTTTTTGTGAGCTTCCACGCTCGTTGTCTCCTTTCTGCTCTCCCGAGACTCTTCCGTCGTTGACATTAGTCTTGGAAGATTTGGCCAGCTTGGCCGCACGTCTTCCAGTGTCCTTCATATATTCTTTCATTTCTTGTTCCACAAGTGTCCGGTACAGGCCAGATTCGTCATCCGTCGGAATTTTAGGGCTGTGTCTATCGACTTTGACCTTGTTCTTTATACCCCAGGTCGAAACATGATGATGATGCCGATTCGGGGCGTACTTGATGAATCTGCGATACTCGACTCTACGCTGCGAACTTCCACCCTTCTTGTTGTCGTCTTCAAAAGAACCCGTCTGCTCCCCCGAAATTCTTTCCTCCAACTTCTGACTTCCGGTGGTTCTAAAATATTTTTTTGTTTTACGTTCCAAATTAACTTTCCCGTTGTGCAAGCCAGATTCGTGGGTCGATGGAACTTCGTTCACGTCCCTGTCATCAACGCTGACTACATTCCCGGCACCCCAGGTCGAAACACGGTCACTATATCGAGTCGGGGAGTACTTGAAAAATCTACGATATTCGTCTCTTTCCTGGGAGCCTGCATGCTCTGTGCTGTTTTCGAGAAAGTCCGTCTGCGACTCCGAGATTCTTTTGTTTTTCTTTCGATTCCTTTTTCTTTTATTGATGGCAACGTCGTTCCGATAACCCCAGGTTCGAATACGGTGATTCGTTCGCAACGGGGAATAACTGAGCGATTTGCGAGACTCGTCTTTGATTTGCGAGTTACCGTTTCCGAGAGAATTCGTCTCCTGCTCCAAGACTCTTTTGTCGATTTTCCTTCTGGCACGCTGACGAGGTGGCCGAGTAGTGTATTGGTGGTTAGGATCATCTTGAAATATATCTTTACCAGGTAATACATGAAAACCATAACCAGGTAATATTTGATTTCTTCTGGCACGCTGACGAGGTGGCCGAGTAGTGTATTGGTGGTTAGGATCATCTTGAAATATATCTTTATCAGGTAATACATGATAACCGTAACCAGGTAATATGCGATTTTTAATATTTTCTGTTGAATTTTTTTTCAAACTTCCCCTCGGTTCAGTCTTTAAAAAAGCATCACGAATTGAGTTCAAAATGTCGTTCGTTCTTTTTGGTTTTTCTTTTTCAGATTCTCTTTTTGTATTATCTTTTTGTTGAATAATACTTGATCCCTCATTTACATTTAAGTTCATGTTTTCATTTCTTTTATTCTCCCCAAGAGTTTCTCTCACTTCCAAAGCTTTGTACTGCGTGGAAGATTTACCACCCGTATCAATCAGTCGAACCTTGTGCAAGCGCTGCAAATGTCTGTGGTAATGAGGATCAGTGTTGTTGCAAATACGAGTCGTTGTATTTTTCGATGTCAATATTTTCGATGCTGTCACAGGTTGTTTTGTCATCGATCTTGCCAACGTTGATGTTGTCGGTCTTGGTTCTTTTGTCGATGGTTCTGGTGTTGATGGTTTTTTTTTCAACGATTTCAAGTTAATTTCCGTCGATTTTTCGCACGATTCGCAGTCCTCGTCTGAGCCAACCATCACACTGTTTATATTATCTGTTACCGTACAACCCCATCCCGTGCAAATTATCTGCGTAGTTGTTGTTCGCGGTCTTTTGGTCGTTGTTGTCATTTTTCGCAGCTGTTTCGTCGTTGTTTGCGGTCTCTCGGTTGTCGTTACAGTTGTCCGTGATATTCTCATCATTCTTACGGTTGTCGATGGTTTTCTCGTCGTTTTTACAGTTGTCAATCGTTTTCTCGTCGTTCTCATGGTTGTCGATGGTTTTCTCATCGTTCTTACAGTTGTCGATGATTTAGTAGTGTTTGTTTTCTCGGGTTTTTTGGCCGTAATGACTTTTATCAGACGTCGCTGCGTCGTAGTCATTTTTGTAAAAGGTCGCTTTGTCGTAATAACTTTTGTTAAGGAGTCGAGCGTTGTAGGTCGGAATTTCCTGTCTTCCTCCGGGGAATCATCATTATCGTCGTCACTGATATTCATATATTCATCGTCGTACACTTCCCACAAGTCTTCATCCATTAAATCCACGGTTGTTCGAGGTCGCTCAGTTGATTTTTTTTTCAGCACTTTCGTCGTTCTCGACGTCACCGGCCGTCGGGTCGTTGTTGTTGTCATTGTCGTAGGCCTCGGCCATTTTTTCGGCGACGATGGTGCAACGGTTGATGCGACTGTCGAAGTCGAAGTCGGAGAAGACTCCTGTTCAGAACAGCTGTCCGGAAAGTGCATTTCTCTGTCTCCTTTGAGAGGCAATCGGTTGGAGCTCGTGCGCTTGATAAACTCCAAGATCGTCGTTTTCGTTTCAGTATCGATAATTTTGCAGTTGGCAACGATCTCAAGACCAATTCGCAGGCACTCCCGAGGACGCGTGCAAAGCAACTCGATCGGAAAGTTTTTCGAGTTCTGAAGATCCTTCTTTATCGTATTGATGATTTTTCTGAGCTCTTGATAGTTTCTCAGATATCGTAGATTCTCGTAAGCATCGAAAAGCTTCAGCAGATCGTCCATGTTCGTTACCATGTAATTCTTGTGCCAGAATTGCGCATGGAGCTGAAGCGAGGTAGCAATATCGGACGAGTACCTGAGTTTTAAGAGTTCATTCAAAATCCCAAGTAGCACTTGGTCCGGCTCCGTATACTGGTACTTATCGAATCCTAAATACTTGTTGACTATATTATCCGTCGTCAGCTGATGCACGAGGTAGTCCCGAGCTTCACGAACGTCTTGGTCGATTGTGTCATTTGGCAAAATAAGCCCAAACAGATATTTTACGTTTATCGTTGAATTATCGTAAACACTGCCTAGAAGCTGGATATTCTTATTGACGGAGTTAACGTCACGCCCGAGGTGTTTCGACAGATAGATAGTCGGTTCCACAATATGCCGGATCGTACGCAATTTCTCGACCACCGTGGCCAGGTAGTGCTTCATCACCTCGCTGATCGTTTGGCCCGGGAGTTTATTGATCTCGGACTTCGACAGAGCCCAGCGTCGAAGCCAGAGTCCAAGTCTTTGTGCCATCAACAAAGCCTCCATGACTGTCCTCTCAGCGATTATAACCTTACTGTCATAGTTGTCGTAATGCACGTGATACAGTAGCCCGGACAGCATAAGAGGAGTCGGAGACAGTTCGCCGTTTCGCAAATACTTAAGAACTTTTTTCAGGCTGAAACCATTAGGATAGTATTTCTTCATCACTTTAGAATTGTAAAGCTTCCGTACCTTCCTGCGCTCTTTTTTAGCAACTTCTGACTCCTGACGGTATTGGTTGTGTATCGTCATGTTGACGCACTGCTTAGCAGTATTCTTTAGGCAGGTGTTGGTATTCTGGTGTATGTAGGTACAGATTTTGGATGGTACGCCGTACCATTCCTTGAGCATGTTTGGAGCGATGCTGTAAACGTCCCATCGGCGCTCGAGAGTATCCCGGTAGATTTGGTACAGAGCCTCGATCTGATTCGTTCCGTAATCGTCGTAGTAATCGTACACCAGTTCACCGAACCGATTGCGGATGATTTCGTTCAGGTATTCGCCATAATGCAGCAAGCGCTCTGTAGTCTCTTGCAGCTTCGACACGTTTGGTACCTTTCGAAATTCCCGGGCTCTCGTCCAAGCCAACCAATCCACGTTCGGCTTCACATGGTCGGAAAAATTGAACGGCGGGAACACCTTGTCTCTGCCAGCTCCATAATCAATCGCCTGCGACCAACAATCGACTATCACTTAACACACATTGACTCGACTATTTGCAATTGGGGTCTGACAAAAGTCGGTATGACATCTGGCGGAAAATTTTAAACATCGATAAAGGTACACTGCTTCAGATGGTATATGTGAATTTTATCAAGAGTCACGGTAGTAATTCGAGGCGTGCCGAGAGCAGCCGCGACCCGCGACGTTATATTATTACGAAAGTAAGTTTTTTTTACAGGTCTCAAATGTTCAATAATTAATATTAATATTAAATTAATGTTAATTTTTTCTTTTTACATAAAAAAAAATTCGAGGGTGTTCGATGTACATATCATAATAAACCAGATGCCAAAATTCCAATTTGATCGTTTATTCAATTTTTTTCATAATCGCTTCCGCATGAAGTTACCTCTTATCCTAAACATGAATATAAATATATATACAGCAATTGATAAAATGTCAAAATCTATTGATAGACGCATTTTTAACCGAGTCATGAATATCATTCAAGAATAAGACAAATGGCCTCAAAAACAGTGCTCACATGCTATAAAAAACGAGGCAAGTACATTTACAGGTTGTGTAATTGTTGACGATATATTGATGAAAAATTCTTTGAAAGAACATATTTTCCTATTTTTTTTAAACATATTACCGTTTCAACAAAAAATGTTATTAACTCGACAATTATGCTGTTTCAAAGAACTTTTCATCAATTTTTCTTGAATAGTTACACATATACTTGCCTGTAAATATACTTGCCTTGTTTATTACAGTACTGTTTTTGATCCCACATGCACGCATGTTTCAACACTAATAAATTGCACCCTTTTTGCTGCTATATTACAATGGACCACGCCTTTATGCCAGATCCCAATTCATAGACAATAAATTTCGAGCTAATTCGCCTTTTGGAAAACAAATGGTTCAATCGATGGTGATTAAAAATTCATTCGTCAATTTTACTAATTTTGGTTTTTGAGTAAAAACGTATTCGATAGCGTTTACGTTCCAGAATTTTCATGGATCTGAATAACTGTCGAGATTGCAATCAAAGTTTACCGACGAATTATCGTTTCCTCGATTACACATCGTTTCATCAATATTCTTGATCCATTTTATTTTTATGAATTCTATAAATAATGCTGATAGCTCAATGACCCAGGTAAATTTTGAAAGATTAAAATTTTTTGTCTGCTTTTATATTTAGTAATTCAAGAAACAAGCTCTTTTCTCATCTAGCAATGGCTTACATACAAGGTACATATAAATATCTTTCTACAAAAACCCGAAAAGTATGGAAACAAAATTTTTTTTTCAAATTTGTATTCTGATGTTTTATTAAGTAAATGTAATCTATAATATATCTTAAAATTATTTATAGATTTTTTAAATGCTTTGAGGTTTTCACATTCTTTTTCTAAATCATCACACTCTCGCTCATTTTTTCGTATATACGTTTTTCAGAATTGTACCAACATTAATTTTTATATATCCGAAAATTCCGGCTAATTCGACAAAAAAAAATTAAATTCGCGATGAATAAAGAGACGATAGGGAATGAATTAATAATCTCACAAAGAATACGACGAAAAGAATTTAGCGAACCGAAGGAAAAGTTGGAAGAGAAAAAAAAGTCAAGTCGGATATAATTGATAGTCGTCGGGAGTAAAAAAGAGTCAACGCCCGACGCAAATGAACGTCGGACGAAAATTAATGGAATGAAAAATCAATTTCCTGAAAGTTCGTTTTTTTCTTCTTCTCGCTCCTCTCCCCATTTTATAATTACATGGAAATCTCCGGCGAAACTCACCGTCGCGCAATTAATCACAATTAGAAGAGCGAAGATATGAATCCGCTTATATTTAATATCACGTCCATTTGGTCTTGATCGCGAAGTCGTCGACATATCAGTCGAGTCAACAACCAGCACAGATAGTCCCTTTATCCTAACTTTTGTTTTGTTTTTAGGACTTCGATTGATTAATTAATTTTTTTTTCAAGTCCAGAGAGCCTTCGTCGCGCGAAGAGGAAGAGACTGGGAGAAAGGGAGAAGAGAAAAAGAGGAAGGAAATAAAATAAACGCGATCGTGAAAAATGTTGGGATGGAGCGAACAATGCGAATCGGGAGTTCATGGAGCGCTCTTATATCGTATCGGTCAGGCCTGTCGCGGACGGCTCTAAAACGACCTCGTATCCCCTAAATCGAGGCTGAGACTAGCATCAAGATGTATGGGTTCGAAATGCGTGCACGTACAACTCGTGCAAGAGAAGTATGCATCAGGCATCGATGAGATTCATCGAGCAATTCATTTCGCGACACGGCCGCTCGTATGATCGTACAAAAGAAATCAGTAGCTCCATTAATTATCCAGATAGGCGATCGTAAGAAGCCTGAAATCAATCCACTGATTCGATCCTACACGTTAAATTAAATTGAATGGAAAAGCATCGAATAGCCTTCGTCGTACTGACGTTCATATACGTATAATATCTTAATTCTTGACAAGCCATTCTCCTTTTTAATTTCCCGTGCGAATGCTATGAGCATTTTTTCTCAAGTTCCTCCAAAACCTTCTCGGAGGATCAAGAAATAATTTTTTATCGTCTTGTTGATTTGGTATACGGTCAAATTTAACAATTGTAAAGGCTTAAGAACATGATAGATTTCGCTCAAGTTTGAAATCTTAATCGGAATAACAAGAAATGATGAAAAAGGGATATTAATCATTAAATAACACGAGCAATCCTTTTTGCGTTATTTTTTCAAACGAGCACTCTTTTATTGTCTCGATACTCATATCTTTATTTAAATTTATTTTGCAATTCTGCCATCTACTCTGTACTTGCTTCTCTTGTTTCTTTGTTCCTTTTTAACTTTGTTCTGATTGACAATGATTTACGACAATAATAATAATTTGATCTTAATAGACATTAATATTTTTGTATAATCTGATATTTGTATGGTTATTCTATATACTTATTTGTATTTGTATAATAGCTTGGGTAATTTATATGTGCTGATCATTTGGCCATGGTATCTATCTATCTACCTGTAAATATTCTCAAGGAAATCCAAAATTTTTAAAAATGATTCTGTTATTATTTAAAAAATAAAAATTATTGTAATAGTTTGAAAAAAACAGATTATTTACTTTTTGATTTTTAAAATACCTAAAAAAAGATTTCTTGGATATGTTGTCAAAAGGAGGATAGAACGAGTAAAATTTACTTTATATTGTTTTTCTTTATATTGAATTTTTCAAAAGCTCCTAAAAGACAACTCAAGAGAATCGATTTTTCATGCGATGAAAAAATATTTAAAAGGCCAGGTTTTGTAAGTAAAAAATTGAGGAATCAAAAGAAATTTTTTGATAAAAATCATATGTTTATTTGCTTAATTTAATAAAATGTTGTTTATCTTTTCTACCTAAAATTATTAATTTTTTCCGGTCCCAAAAAATTGATACAAACCTACCCTTGAACTTTGAAAGAAAGTTTCACAATTGCTAAGTCCGGGAAAAGAGAGGAAAAAAGTGGATGAAAGAGAGAAAGCAACGAGTAAAAGCGAAAGTCTGGCTTTCCGGGAAAACTTTCCGAGTCGGCTTCTTTTCAAAGGGTCGTAAAGAACCCGCCCTTGCTTTCGGCCATTCCTGAGTCAATGAACTCTCGTTTGCATGAACTTTCGCGGAAAAGTGGAGAGGCCGTGGCGAAAGCGAGATAACCGTGTACGAGAATTTCTTCGCGAATTCAGAAAGTTTTCAAGCATCGTCAGCGCGATTGAAGTTCAAAAGATATATCGTGTAAGTCTGCACGAAATATTTAACTTATTTTGTTGTAGTTGCTGACTTGACTTTTAAAACTTTAAATGATGGTTTACTTTAACATTAACATTAACCAATTTTGTTTAGATTTAATTTACTTGTAATTTAGTGGTTTCTATAATGTCAGATTTTCGAAAATATATGTATAACTGCAAAAAATGATATTAATATATTTTAGACGACTATTTCAAGTGGTACTATATGATAAAATTTTTGTACAGATGATGTTTTTTTTAACTCATGTGTAAACGTTTCTCAGCATCACACGCAAGGGTTTGCAAAATT
Organism: Cremastinae sp. A BG-2022a; assembly: GCA_030522545.1. Classification (NCBI taxonomy): domain Eukaryota; kingdom Metazoa; phylum Arthropoda; class Insecta; order Hymenoptera; family Ichneumonidae; species Cremastinae sp. A BG-2022a. Next base: position 53,690 of record JAPYYW010001255.1, on the reverse strand, counting down.
TAAAGAAAGTTCCACAATATATATGAAAATCACAATATTAATTGTTGCAATTTTTAACATTGAATAACTCGATTACCAGATAGTGAAATCTTACATTTTTTTAGCATTTCAGTACAATATTGAAGTACACTTTCACACGATTTAACTTTAGTTGATATGTGAAAAAAAAACATTTAAAATAAGTGATCGTATAAGCTAGCAAAAATTTGTATTTCAGTTTTTCTCTGTACACTGAGAGAAAAATATAGTAGATATTACTACACTACAGTGACAGCTATACCAATTATTATTGAACTAATTACTGACTTATTACTGAACTAGTTACTAATTTTATTTAGATACTATCCGAAAGAAACGAATTTAATAAAAATAAAATGTATTTAATTGTAATATAATTAGTATACAATGTATACATAGTTACCACTTTATAGTAAAATTTACTATCGTGATCTTTCTCAGTGTACCATACGGTATTTGATCTCAGTTTATTAAGAAAAATTTTTATAAATTGATTCGAAAAAAACATACTCAAAATTTAAAGTCATCCAAGGTGACCTGTATTTGCTAGGCATGCACAAAAATTACAAAAACAAATTATGTATAATTTTTGTCAAAAATTAAAGGAAACTTTTTTGAAATACCATGATAAGATACGCTAAATTTTAAGAAGCTTTGCTATCTAGAATTCAATACGGAGAAAATTTTATACGACAAATTACTATATTGAAGTACTGCGGTAATAGTTTCGAGATTCTTAGGATTTTTAAATAGAAAACACAGCAATTGTGATCATTTTATAATTATAATCACTATGTTTTGAGCGAAAAATTCTCAAACTTTTCCAAACTGTTACCACAGTATTAAAAAAAACATAGTAATTTATTGTATAAATGTCCCTCCGTGAAGACATTTAGGATTGAAAATTGCAATATTTAACATTGGTTCTTATGGGAGAGAATAAATATCTTTATACCTACTTGGTAAAACCTCTTAAAATTTGATGCAAATATGCAGATTATACCAAAGAATAAGTGTACAAATTTTCAACAAAATCCGAAAAAAATGATAAAACTATATAACTACCTTAACAATAATTTTAAAAATGCATCGTGTACGGCATATGTACTTGACCACAATTGGTGAGATTCTGTGTAAGCTCGAACGAGAAAAAAAACGAAAAATCAATAAAATTTATCTTTTTTAGTCTTGCGCTTTATCGAATCGAGCGAAATGAGATTTCGTTAGCTCGATCGGACGAGAAGAGGGTGAGGAGGGAGTGAGACGGAGTCAAAAGACCGAGCGTCAAATCCCTCGAATTTAATTTGCCTCTCAAAGTCACCCCACGCCCTGAGAGAATAACTCGATGAAGCATCGATGTAGAGCGGACCTATCTCACCCTCAACTCCAAAGAAAAGGAGAGAGAGAGAGAGAAAGATAAAATAAAGCAGAAAAAAAGACAAAAAATAAAAAGCCTGAAAAAAAAATGTATCAGCCCTGGTGACAATCGTCCAGATTCGACAAAATTTCGCGACCTGGGGAGTGCGCGATTCGTTTTTTTTTCTCTTCTCGACGGAGTACAACGACTGTCTCGGAGTTTGCGCACGAGTCGTCCCAATATGGATTCTCACTCGGGCAGTAAAAGCGTCGTGCATTGTCGATGGGCGAAAATGCCGCACTAGAGCGCACATATCGCGAAACGCGGACACGGTGACGTTTCCGAGGTGCGCCGATATCGCTCCAGGGTGAAAAAACGTCAGGTCCCCGAGCGGCTTTCCTCCGGTGACAGCGTCACGGAGTCTCGCTCATAATCCTCTTTGCTCAGATTCTGTTTGTCAGTCTTGAGGAGAATAAAATCTCGACGGCATGTCCGACCCGGATTACTTGTACGCTTGCCAGAGAGCCGAGCTCCTTGGCCAGCCAGCACCCACCGAGGAGGAATGGGCAGCGACCAGGAAGCCAACTCACGATGACGACGACGACCCGGACATCCTTGACGATGCCATCGCTCAGGTGATATCTTTATTCTTCCTTCGCGACCGTTTCCTGCTTCTCGCTTTTATTCTTTCATTTTTATATTTTAAGAATGTATCAGCGATATTTTTTAAAATATTAGAATTTGATAAACTTTTGGTATTTCATTATTCTTAAACATATGAAAACACTTTATGCTAAATTTGAAATTGTGTTACTGAATGATTTAAGAGTTATCAAAATTGCTGAGATTTAGCATTGCTTCTTATGGAGTATTCGTAAATTTGCTATGAATACAAATGTAAATATGAGATTCTTGTGAATTGTTATTTATATATTCGTGGTATAGTATTCATTTTGTATAGATAGTAGTTTTAAAACGTTTTACTAAATTTTTTTAAATTGTTCAAAAAATTTAAAATGTTGAAATTATTTTTAAAATATGCTCAAGTTGCTAGTAGGTAGTTAAACTAAAATTTAAAAAATTGACAACTTTTTGGTAAAAGCTAGAGTCTGGATTTTACGAATTAAACGTCAAGAATTTACTTCTTGCTCGGATTGTCTGTCCCATATACATCCTTATATAATTCTTTCACATTTCTTTCTTCTTCGCCATCTGGTTTCCTTCGGTTTTTCATTGTCTTACAGATACCTCGCAAAAGGCGTAACGAAAGAAATAAACGTGTATAAATTATTAGTGAGTTTGTTGATTTTTTATAGTTTTGTTAAACGAGAAAATGTTTTTAAATAAAAAGTTCTTTATGTGCAAACATTTCGCTCCCTTCGACGATCCATCTCGTGACATTTTTTAAAATCGTTTTCAGGATTTGGATCAATCGGACGAGAGCATGAGGCGCGTCGGTGGCGGCCTCGACGAATTGAACAGTATTCTCAGCGCTACGCAAAAGAAAATCAACAGGTTCAAGGTACGTGCGATTTGCATCTATTTCGTGATGTTTTCTCGCCCATCGACGTATTATCTTCACGAAATTAACGCTCAAATTCATTCTGTTTCCTAAAGGTTGTTATCCTATCACGCATAAGTGTTATTAAACACAAATCTTGAATTAAACATATATTTGTTAAAGTTAATGAAACTGTACGAGTTAAGAAAAAAAATGGGTGTAGGTCGACGACCTTTTAGATAAAAAATTTAATTATAAGTTATGCAATTTTATTACGAGGCTTTATCGAGGAAAAAATATAGTGTGCTACATATGCCTAAACGTATACTTATGCCAAAAATGGCATAAAGTTGGACATTCGCCTCATCTTGGGGTGAATTGACACTGACACTCGTCCTCGTGTCAATCCGCCAAAAGTCTTCATGCCTTCATGCTATACCAAAAAAACTATACACACAGAGAATTTTTTACGATAAATATTACTATATCGAATAGTACCGTGGTTATAGTTTCGAAATTCTTAAGATTTTTTTTATTATAAAAGGTAGCAACTTTGATCATTTTATGATTAAAATTACTAACTTGTTGACGAAAAAATCCTCAAATTTTTCCAAGCTATTACCACAATACAAAGAAACATGGTAATTTTCGTATAAATTTTTTTTCATGTACCTTTAATATACACGTGCACATGGCGTCGAAGAAAATTATGCAAATTTTAAAAAAGCTACCAATTTCATTTTACGCAATAACTATACATTAAGGATGTCGAGTCAGTAGAGCAAAAAATTAAAAGTTTGACAACGTTCTTCTCCCATACAAAGTCGTTTGAGATTAAAAATTTATTAAGAAAAGTTGCTGCAAATCAACCGAAGAAAAACGTATTTGAAATTCAAGGTCATCCAATGACAGGTATACTCTCTACGTGATTGCACAAAAAAAATTATAAAATTTTATTGAAAAATTAGATTAAGTTTTTTTTAACGCCATACAAAGATCAGTGTAAGATTTCACTTAAATTAAGAAACTCGTTACTGAGATATTTATTATACAAAATAGCAACTTTTAAAACATGTTCTTGTGGGAAGGTACAAAAAATAGCCAATTTTAACAATTAATAACTTAACGAGAAGCTTCGATTTTGAACATCCTGTCAAAATTTTTTTGAAATCGTGCGTCAACTATTAATTTGAAACGAAATAAAATCAATTGCAGACAGTGTGCGGAAGTCTGGGAACTCTTTTGCGCGTACGCGTTGGCTCGCGAAACAACACGCCGGACCACAAGCCGCTGACGCCGAACGCGGACGTGGAGAAGTCAGGAACGGAGTATCTCGTCGCCGAGGACGAAACGCTGACAATCGAGGAAGAGACCGGAGCTGACAACAAGTCGAGCGTCTCGAGCGCGGAGGAGAATAACCCAACGAAATCGAAAAAAATCGATATGAACGAGAAAATGGGCTCGCATCTTGACAAACTCGATTCGCTGATTTCGAAAGCCGAGAACGCCCAGTACAGCATGCAACACCAAACGAAGCAGATGAAAAAGATCATCAAGTAAATTAATATAATTCTATAGGTACGTTAATTGCAGCATTAATTAAGCGATTAAAAAAGAAAGCACAAGACTTGACCTTTATTCGTAAAAACGATTCTTCCTTACTTTTCACTTTGGTATAGCTCTATAAAGAAATCGTTTTCTTAAAATTTCGTTGAATATTTGCAAAAGCCTTCTTATGTATAAGTAATATACGTATGTGTTTAATTTTAAGTAGGGTGGTTAACCAAATTAATCATTTTCATATTAAAAAATATATAAACAATTTTTTTTAATAAGAATTTTATGAAATTTTATTTTGTAGTATCATGTATAAGAAGGTAATATTTTTGAAAAGATTTTTCTTCTATTCACTAAACTATCCACTTTTCGTATGATTGAAAATGGCTGGAACTGACACTCAATTGAACTTGTCGAATTATTTCTACGAAATGCTTTTTGGTAACGAACTGTACCTGGCGAGACCCGACGCGTCTTATCACGACACTTAATATCGGTCTACTGATTCCAAATTCAGTCGAAAATCCAAACAATCTAATGCCATGTTCGGTTTTTACTTCAACCTCGACGGATCGCAATGGATAAAGAATAATTGAGGTATTCTTGGAAATTTAGAATTTTTTTTCCTCGTTACCAAGGTCATTATTTTCAAAACAGCGCACGTTGTAATTTTTTTTAATGAGTAGAAATTAGCCACAAGTTAATGCGCTCTGCATAATGCACTCTATTCCAATGAATCGATTAGAGGCTTCATGTCTTTTTTAATATAGGATTAATATCATTATTGCTCAGTTTCATCAAGTTTTTAATACTTCAATTTAGGAACTATTCTCTTGAAAAGAGGGTTTCACTTTCACTGAAGTCGAGGTTTTTAATGTTAAAAATTGCAACTTTCTATAATCTCTCATAAAATCAGAAAACTCTCATAAAAACATGTGTTAAATAGTGTAATTTCCAATACTACATATCTTGACTTCCATAGACTGGCTTGGTGAAGTTTCTTATAATTTTGTACTACTCTTTATATTACATTAAACAAAAAGCTTCCCTTAATTTTCAAAAATACCTAAAGTAGTCCTATATCAAAAAATTATATCAAATTATTTTCCGTAAATTTACATACATTTATAAAGTTACATATAATTACAAGTTAAGATAAATTGAAAAATATAATTGTTTGTCCTTTTCTGTATGAAGAAGGTTTTTGCAAAATTTCATCACAATACCTTAAGAAAACGATTTTTAAATATACCTTAAATGTACCTATAAAACAATTTAAATTCTGAGCTGATTATCATTTGAAACGAGAGTGATGAACCTTGGTCTCTTTTTTCCATCATTTTCGAGGCCAGTCCAGAAAATTTTCATCGACGCAGAGTCAATTAAGATAGAAATGTTTATTTTTTTGTCGATTTCTCGTTCAATTTCAAGGAATTATTTGGAAATATTGCGTATGTAATCGTGTGAAAGTACGAGAAAAAAGAGGAGGATTATTGGCCGTCGACTGACGATGAATTCGTTGATTTGTGAGAAATATTTCGGAAATTTGTTCAATCGAGATGAATGTATGAAAAAATTTCGTTGATTTGTGAAAAAAATTTTGAAAATTAGTTCAATAGAGACGAATGTATGAAAAAATTTCGTTGATTTGTAAGCAAAGTTTTGAAAAATTCGTTGATACGTAAGAAAAACTTTGATGACTCGTTGGCAAAAATATATCATATCGTGATTAAAATAAATCGATGGACAAGTATTCCATATTTAGGGGCAAATATAAATATATTTCCGGCCATTGTGTATCATTAATTTTTCGAAATTCAGCTGCAATGCGAATTCGCGATCGCGACGCCGCGATCGAAATCTATAATAATCAGGTTGTGGAGCGAACAGACTGCGAGTTTATCTTCAGATACGCCTAAATTAGTTAACGATCGATCTAAGAAGTGATCAAAGTTTCAAATTTCAGATCGAGATGAAAAAAATAATGAAATAGAAGAGAAATAAGAGAAATAAAATAGCATCGTTCTGCTCGATTCGCGAGTTTTTATTATTTTTCATGGTTCTTTTTTTTAATTATTGAAATATTCTTGTACGTATCATATAGCTATCATGGATTTGCTCATAACTTTACGAAAAAATTGTTGAATCTATTGATAAAATGTAACATATATATTTTTCGTGTTAAATTGTACGACGACGTGTGGTACGATAATTATAATTTCGAACACAATCGCAATTAAATTATTTAATTTAAAAAATATATATATTATATATTATATATATTATCGATGCATGATTTTTCAAAGAGTCAAGTATATAAATGCATGTATACACATGTCGAATACATATTTATTGAACGATAAAAACAATCGTGAGGAAAAGTCTGTCCATAGATGGGAGAAGAAGTGTACTTTGCGAATTTAATCACGAACGTTTCTCTTGCTCGGATCTTTCTCCGAGAAACTTCGACAGTCACGGAAAATTGAATTAACCCTTCGAGTACACACCTATTTTTTTCGAACAACGAGTACACTGTGAGTCGATTTAACTCGACATGACTTTGATTGTTATACCATTTGATCGTTTATATCGATCAATCGCCTTACAAAATTGAATAAGTTACAAAAAAATTGAAAAAAATTGTGTTCGAAAAAAGGTATTCACGCTTTAAAAAATTCTAGAATATATTTGTTACAATCACGTTGAATTATTTTATATAAAAATTAACATTTATTTGCAATTATTGAAGTATGCAGTAAGAAAAACCTGAGAAAAATTATGTTTGAAAAAAGGTATTTAAGAAAAAATTCATATTTTTTTCATTATTAATCATTTTTGCTAAAAATTGATAATTGCGTAAAATAAGTAAAAAATTATATCTTGTTATACTTATTAATTAATTTTCGTGACAAAAAAAGCAAGTAAATTTTCGTTTTTAAATACATGAAGGTATAATTCAGACCTTAAATTACAGCAAAAGGACATCAGGCCCACAAATTTTTTAACTGATCATAAGACACAAATAAAAATAAATCGATGTCGAATCAAATTAACCAGATATGTACGCGAAGGGTTAATTAAAAAAAAAGAAAGTAACGACGAAGTACGTCTGAAGAATGTAATTTGTGCTAAAGCAATTTTTATTATAATTAAATTTAAATTAAATATTTAAATTAAAATTATAATTTAGAAATGATAAAGAACAAAAGAAAGGAAAAGATCCGACGAATCAGGAAATATTGAACGTAAACGAAAACGCGATAGTGGCTATTTTTAATGTATATGTGAGAAGCAAAAAAATGTTCTACGAGTCGTTCGTGCGAATCGCGTAAATAAAATGAAAAAAGTAAGGACACTTTTACGTACGAAAATGTGTCCACTGGCGCGTCAACAGAGCGCTCAAGGACTCGCTGTGACTTTTCAAAAAGTGGGGGAAAAATCTGACAACGAAAATCTGCACGTGCATGTGCGATCGAGGAAACAAAATAAGGCGGACGAGAAGAGTCAACGTTCTCGAAAAAGTTGAAAAATAAAATGTAAAGACTCTTAAGTAGCAAAATAATTTTTTTCATGACACCGCTGAATGCTTGTTCTCACGCGTGAAGCGAGTACGTATCAGCGTCCATTGAAAAAAATTCGTAAAATCGCTCTTCAGGTAAAACAAAAAAAAAAGAAACTGACGAGAAACAAATTTTTTTACGCATATAGAAAAAAATCTTCTCGAGAGTCAATTTGCGTATATCCGATAATTTAAAAAACCATGGCGGAATGACATTTTTTAGTGAACAACGCGATACCGAGGAAGAGAAAAATATATTTTCGCTGTAGGAGGTACTCGTGATACCGTTGAGTTTGAAATTATATTTACGGAGAAGCAAGCCGACGAAATAAAAAAATATAGATATTGTAAGATTTGTCACGTTTGATGGCATGAAACGACAAAATTTGAAAATGAATCATAAAACGACACTTGGAGTTGCGACATTAACAAATTCTAGTTCTTTTTTACCTTAAACTCATATACAATATTAAATACGATTTACGGAGAAAAAAAAACGAATTTAAACTTTGACGATTATGGTTCAAAAACTAGACGATCATATTTCAAAAACTTGACGATCGACATAATTGTAGATTTTTTGTTACCACAATTCGAGACACGTGTTTCTGTGATTAAGTTTTTTTTCGATGACATCACGAGTCATAAGCGTTATCGCGAAAAAAGGTTAATTTTCAAGCTCTCTATAAGATAAAAGTCTCGATACTTGAGCATCTAATGGTATTTACAATTTAATTTTTTGTTATCTTTAAAAAAAGCCTATCGTGTTCAAATTATTACTTGATATTAGTTTTCACATAATATTTATGATTAAAAATACGTAAAATATTTCAACAAGCAGATATAAAAAATGCACCTATACTTTTGTGAGAAAAAAATGATTGCCCTCTCGTTTCGTCATTTTCACTTCTGATATCACATTTTTTTCTTTCTGTTTTTCCTTAAAATTTGGTCGATGGCCTGCTCTGAAAATGCTAGTGTTGAATATACCATACGTGAAAGGACTGAGTATATTTTTTTCAACGAACTTATTATTTTTATAAAATTTTCCATTGTCGAAAGGAAGTATTTAAAGCGAGTACCTCCGCGAAATAACGAAGAATTTAAAGTAGTCCTATCCCTGCAGGCTGGTAAAATAATATTAATATTTAATTGATACAAAATATGAAAAAATTAATGGATTTTAAAAAAATAGTAAATCATTTTTACAGTTATAATTGCAACATCTCAAAAGAATTATATTATCAACGATTCAAGGAGTGCCCAAATTATTTCAGGAAAATTATTTCAGTGCCCGAATTATTTATTTATTTCAGGAAAATGAAAAAAAAAGATAATTCAAGGTTTCGTTGTACTATAAATAAAAAAAAACAAAAATAGCATTGCACGATATCCACAAAATAATGGAGCAAACATTCATGTGTTATTTCCTAAAAAAAAACGGTCACTCGAATTTTCACAGACAATAAGATGCTTATAAGTTTATTTTATTTTTATTTTATTTTTTAATTTTCTTCATTCGTTATTTATATATTTAATTATTTTATTAAATAATTGTTAAATAAAATATAATTATTTTATGAAATAATTAAATAGTCATTTAATTACTTATTTAATTTATTTAATTAAATAAACATTTATTTAATAAAAACTTTTATTACATAATTTTATTTAATTTTAAAATGAGTGTAAGTAAAAATTTTCGAATCATCGAATGACTTTGGCCACGAAAATGACCAACTTTTAATAATTAATACCTCGATAAATAATTTATCGGTCGATGACCTGCTCTAAATTTGGGCACGGAGAATATTTATTATATTTACAGCAACCTGTAATTATTTTGAATAAAACTCGTGGGCGGTGTGTCAGCGATGGGACTATTTTAAAAGACTCACGATTCGCACAGAGTGTAGAATTCGTTCGGATAAAAATGTAATAAGCCCAGTGCCGAAAGAGCTAAGTGTTATTTTATAAAACATATATTCGAAATAACGCGCTGAAACGAAGAAAAAACAGTTACGGGTCGTCTGAAACGCGACGCTTGGAGGAATAGCCTATATATGTATATGTACATACACGAATGAAATTAAAAAAAAAACATGCACGTACGTGCAGTACGAAAAATATTCATAATTTATGGAACGAAGCTTCTGCGTATATAAATAACATATTTAAAAAATATCTATGTATACATATTATATATATATATATTATTGTTGTTTTGATACATATACGTCTATCCTGTGTAAGAATATGTTACGAAAAACGAAATTATTTTGCGATCCCAGTTCGCACGACGTTGCGCGTTATTGATATTGAAAAGAAAATGCTTTGTTAGAGCTTGTGCAAATAAAATGTGCTACTTTTGTTAAATATGTGAAAAATAAGAAGAAAATTTCGTTGCTCTTGTACTCACAGGTCGGTCGGATGCACGGATGAAGCGTTGCGACTCTCGTTTCCTCACTTCCGAAAGAAAAAAAAACCATTACAAACATTCTCGGCGTGGCAAACGCGAAGCGTGGAATACACACAAACACTCCGACGAGTCGCGAAAGGGATCCGAGAAAAACGCACATAATATCACGACGTTTAAAAAAAAACGAGTTCTTTCCAGGCGCATACTTCATACAACTTCGCATAATGTGCTCCATTCCAATTAATTGATTAAAAGTTTCATATATTATTTAATATAAGATACATTCGCACCGAAATTTTTAAAAAAGTATTTTGAAACGATATCATAAATTTGAAACATTAAACTATTCACTATTCACTTTTCGTATTATTGAAGGTTGCTGGAACTGACACTCTGCTATTGAACTTGTCGAATTATTTCTACGAAATGTTTTTCGGTACCGAACTACCTGGCGAGACCCGACACGTCTTACTCCGACACTTTATACCGGCTTACCGATTCCAAATTCATTAGAAAATCCGAACAATCAACATCGTGTTCGGTTTTTCCCTCGACCTCGACCGATCACCATGGAAACCCTAATGACCGAGGGATTATCGAAAATTTGAACATTTTTTTTCCTCGTTACGCTTGACAAATTTTCTCTCTTTTTTTTCAATATTAATAATCCCCAAACTATTCAGGTATATTTCTCCAGGTATCTTTGATATAAATAGAAAATTACGTTGTAATTTTTTTTCACATGAGCTGAAAAAATTTAGCGTGTTTGAGGACCTCCAGCTTGTTTTTTCAAGAATCAAAGATAGGAAAATCTCAAAATTTCAAGTAGTGATATTTTTTGACAGTACTCTACTCTTCACTTCTCTACTTCACTTCTCTACTCTTGACATTATTTTTTCGTATTTCATCTTGAATGTGGCTGCTATTAAAAAAATGGACTATTTTGGAATAAATTTACTCAAAAAAAAAACTTTTCTGCAGTTTTAAAAAGCCAAATTTAGCTTAAAATATAATCTTGAGTAGAGAATAAGAGTAAAGCTAACGTACTGCCTATTTTTTCATGTCCTCGACTATAGCGACTTCATAATTCCTTAAAATTTATGCACGACAAAAAGAATGATTATTCTTACATCAAGGTCATTATTTCCAAAGCAGCGCACGTTGAATTTTTTAAAATAAGTAAAGCGCACTATTCCGATGAATCGATTAGAGGCCTCGTGTCTTTTTTAATACAGGATATCCGAAATAAACGATCGCGACACTGAAAAACACGGAGGAAAAAGGGTAAAAACGCGCAAAACGAAAAAAAAGCACACCCGACGCGAAATTGACAATGCTTGAAAAAAAAAGGGTGAAACGAGCGATGATAAAATTCGCAGACGAGAAACTAGAAAAGCGTGCGATGACAAATTCAATGTTTATCGCCAGCAAGCCGCAAGTCACAACCTTGCACAGCGCCGACTGTTGACATAACAATGGATGCTCCACAATACACTTTTATCGTCCAACACTCGTCTCGAAATCGTTTCCGTCTTTATGTTTATTCGCACAGATTGTTCAATCTGTAACACGCGACCTGTCCGGAATGCGAAATTAGCGAAAATTTTCGTCTCACGGGTGAAATATCGTGAGGAACCGGTCAAAATTCGAAAAAAAATTTGTAGACGAGAGTTACGCGCGTCGTGAAAGTTGACGATGGCGTCACATTTCACAAGACGCGCTAAAAACAAAAGATTAAAATAATGAGAGACGAAAAATGCAAAGTTTTTAACCCGATCGAAGCGCGCCCCTGTGATCTCTCTCAAAAGAAAAAAAAATGGCAGTTTCATGAATTAGATTTGAAAACAATAAAACAAACATTATGTACATACTTTCAAAGACCCAGTGCCCGCTATTTTTCGTTAACTTTTCTGCCACCAGAATGGCGCTTCAGATCAGGAATCAGTCGCTGTCTTTCTCGCTGATTTTCTCTCTCTCGCTCTCTCTTTCTTGCTCGCTGTCCCGTTTGACCGTCCTTTTCGTACACAGTGTACACACAGGCGTCGTGATTCTGAGGAGCTGACGACCGGTGTAGACCGGTCAGAACGGTTGGAGTCACGCTCTGAACCGTGTCTGTCTCTTCCTAAGCTCAGTTTTGACGATCTATGAATCAAGTAAAATGCAGTCCAACACGACGATATCGCCAAGAGTATTTACCGCGATACAAAACGTAAATGTTCAGGAATTATCGCGATGTACACAACGGGAAATACGCCCATTACTACCGTGTCTCGTACGTATGAGTCTCATTTCCCCGCTGGACCTGACGAGGGAATGTGTCGAAGCGAGAAAAGAAATACTAACGATACTGTCGGGTATCGAATCTGTAAATTCAATCGTCGCACTTTTATCCATCGATTTTCACGCGCTCGAAACCGACGTCAGGAAAGAACAGCAATTGAGGTTAGCTTTTCGTCACTTATTTTGTATCAACATTTTCAACACACCTTAGTTGTCGATATTCAAATTAAATTAAAATTATCACAATGGCCCTAATTAATTTTATTAAAAACCATTTATAGACTCTAATCAACTTTTTGATTGAATTGTTAGCTCAATATTTAGAAAATAGTCTCAAACGCTTGAAAAGTCCGTTTGACACTTATCGGCATTTACTTCTAGCTTGTTGTTTACCAGACTTTGACCGAATATTCGAGTATTATCAGTACATTGACTGTACTTGAAGTAAAATAATGATTTAACGAGTTCATTTAATTTTACAGGCAAAAGTTGGGCAACAGTCAGAGCGACAGCATACTGGCGCAGTCGCTTCAAGGCGGCCTAGCGTTGGAGTTCGAGAGGAGCGAATCGACTCGCCGTATCCGCCTGGTCCTCAGTGAAATACTGTATATATCTTCCCAAATTCACGAATTACAAAAAAACAATGACTTTCAAATAAAGCAATCGGATCTCTTTGACAATGCCGTCTATATGGAGGAGATCAGTTACGTCATATGCATAGCGCTCGCAGAATTGCCAGCGCTCCTCTCGATACGTGACATAGCGGAGACTCTGTTGCACGTGAAACACGGTTCGGAGATAATTTGTTGGATCGTGGCGAACAGTCCCGACAGTTTTGCAGAGGTTTGCGCCCACCTGATCGCGAACGGGGAAAGACAGGAGGAGTCGGCCTTGGGGCGTATACGAACGCAGACTCTGACGATGCTGTGTCGAATGAATCCGAGCCAGGCGCTCGCTGTTCGCGCCAAGTGCGTGGAGCTGTGTCGAATGCCGGCGCTCGCGATAACGCTCAGTCTCGAGCACGAGAACACAGCGAGTCCGCAGCAGGAGAGCGACATGGTGGCCTTCGTCTCGGGGCTCTTGCTGGGCAACGATCAACAGGTCAGAACCTGGATTGCCATGTTCATTAGAAACGGACAGAAACGAAAGTGGGAGTCGCACACGCCGTTGCAATCCCTGAGGAAAGAACTCCTGAGGAGACTCGAGCTCATTGTCTCGGAGAGCTCGGCCGATCTCCAGCTCGCCGAGTCCCACGTCGTCCAGGCGAGCGCTCTCCTCCGGCTGTACTGCGCTCTAAGGGGAATAGGCGGCATTAAGGTAGTTTTATGATTTTTTCGTTTATTTCAGATTTTGTTGAAATTTTATACAATTCTTCTTTAAGGTAGTTCTGTCAAAAAATCGTTTTTTTAGGTTTTTGTTGAAAATTTGCAAAAACCTTCTTTGACATAATGTGTAATTGTTTATTAAATTTTAAGAGACTTCATTACGTATATATTTTTCCGCGATTGTTGTTGGTCATAGAAAATTATTATATTTGTAAGTAAAGAAATATAACTCTTTTGGAAATAATGTGAAGTAAACACTTTGACTTTATATTTCGAGATAAATTGAGATAAAAACTTTTGATTCGACTGCACAGATAGAACTACCTTAATACAATTTGCAAATATCGTTTATCAATATCAATAAACATCTTACGTATCGAATTTTAAGATGTTTTACCATGTACAAACCGAGATATTTATTATTAAAAATTCCTATTTTCAGTACTTTCCCACAAGAGCCCATGTTAAATTTTACGATTTTCAGTCCTAAAAATGTCTTGAATTGTAGATGGTGAAGCTCCTTCAAATTTAGCATAGCTCTTTATTGTATTTCGAAAAAAAATTTCCATTAGTTTTTGAAAAAAATTGTAAATAATTTTTATTATAATTGTCGAACATCTTGGATTATCTTGGATGACTTTGAATTTTGAGTATAATGTTCTCGAATAAATTTGCAACGACTTTTCTTTAAACTCTCAATTTTTCTGACGTTTATAATATTTTTCATCGTTATTTTATTTTATTTTTATTTTTTAAATGACAAGACGGTGATGTGACACTTCTCTTATTCTTTCGTTTATTTATTTGATTACGACGATAGAATACTAATCAGATAATTTTTAATAATTACGACAAGATTTTGACTTACATACAATTTATTTAAAATTTATCTAATTCCTCTTTTCACCAAATACTCTCAATCATACATCCTTTGATTTCAAACGACTGTTAATATACTTTTACGTGTTCAAAGTGATTTGCAAGTTTAAGTTCATGAATAAAAGTTGTTGCAAATATAAAAACCCGTACAAAATTTCACCAATTAGAAGTCAAAATATTAAGGACTAAACATCGCCACATTTATCTCGTACTTTTATGGAAGAGGACGAACAATTGTGACTTTTAATAATAAGTATCTAGACTTTTACGTGATAAAACCCTTTAAAATTTGTTCCACATATTTAGATGACATCCAAGAAGATTTCTGCAAATAAAAAAAAAATATAAATAAATATTCATTTTTCACGAGAATTGCCTTCAGTTCCAGGACGACGAAATAACGATGATCGTCCAGCTGCTGACATCACATCCACCCCCATCTCCAGCTGGTGTGCGATTCGTCTCGCTCGGGCTCTGCATGCTGATCGCTTGTCCTTCCCTCATCGGTCACCACAATCTCGAGAAGCGCAGCATCGAGTGGGTACAGTGGCTCGTTAGAGAAGAAGCTTACTTCGAGAGTGCCAGCGGGGTTTCCGCCAGTTTCGGCGAAATGCTGCTCCTCATGGCGATTCATTTCCACAGCAACCAACTTTCCGCGATTTGCGACCTCGTGTGCGCGACCCTCGGCATGAAGATCCCCATAAGGCCGAACAATCTAACGAGGATGAAGCAGATATTCATGCAGGAAATATTCACAGAACAGGTCGTGACCGCCCACGCGGTTAAAGTTCCGGTGACAGCCTCGCTAAACGCGAATATTCCGGGCTTCTTGCCCGTCCACTGCATCCATCAGCTGCTAAAATCTCGGGCCTTCGCGAAGCACAGGGTGCCCATTAAAAATTGGATATATCGGCAGATCTGCAACAGCGTTCCACCGTTGCATCCGGTGCTGCCGGCCCTCGTCGAAGTCTACGTGAACTCGATACTCGTGACGAGCAACAAAACTTCCGAGCACACGAACAAACCCATGACCGAGGCCGAGATACGTAAAGTATTTCAAAACAGCGTTTTCGGGGCCAATTTCGACACGAAGAAGAGCGTCCTGAGCATCATGGATTCGGAGATGGAGTGCATGGACGTCGACACCTCGAAGCCTTCTCTCACCTCGCAATTATTGTTGCTGTATTATCTTCTACTGTACGAAGACGTCAGACTCAACAACATGCACAATTACATATCGCAGGGTAGAAAAGTAAAGTCGTACTCGACGGAGTTTCTTTCCGAGTTGCCCATTAAATATCTTCTCCAGCAAGTTCAGAGGGACCAAATGAACTATGCGGGCCTGTTTTCGCCGTTGCTACGGTTACTGGCGACTCACTTTCCTCATCTGTCACTCGTCGACGATTGGCTCGACGACGAGACGATAAACATCGTCTCCCCGGTAGCAAACTACGAGAACGTCACGATAAGCGATTTGACGATCGTCGAGGCTTTCGGGCACGTGAAAACGTGCCCCTCGAGAACCGGACGCCTCCTCAGACAGCTCATGTCCATGAAGCCTACGGACATATGGCCGCACGTCGAGACTATTATCCATTACTTCAAGGTCGTTCTCGATGAAAAAGTTCCGAGATACATTCAAGGTAAAATTTCAATAGTCTTCTACTCTTAAACTCGCAATAATTAGATTTTTGTTAAATTTTTATCGTGCGCAGGTATAGAAAAAAATGTTTGTAAAATTTCATTAAATTTCAGAGAATAGATTATGTGATACATGTCGAACAATTTAATACGCACTCTTATGAGATTTTATAGTTTTCAAGACATAATAATATAAAAATACATAAATTATTATTTATCAATTATTTGGTACAGTTGAATCATATAATTATGTTGAAAGAAAAAGGTTTAACAATATAATATTTCTGAAATTCAAAATTTAAAAAGGCGATATGACAAAACAAAAAATCGATCTTATTAAGTAACACGAACAATGCTGCGAAATTCTAGTTAGGTTTCTTTAATGTTTAAAGTTAATTTTCTTTAAAGTTAAAATTTTCTTTAACTTTAACTTTCTTTAACTATTTAAAACTTGAACTATTGTAGCTTAAATTACTTTAACATGATTAAATTGTCTTGAACTATGTTCAACTATGTTAACTTTGCATTTATTAGTTTAACTAACTTTTAATAATTTCACTCTTTAATGTAAAAGACTGATTTTTAAAAACTGTTGCCAATTTTTTTTTTTGCAGAACTATACAAACAAGTCTGGCTAAGACTGAACACCGTGTTGCCAAGGTGTCTTTGGGTGCTATCGATCAACGCTTTGTTAGTAGAAAACTCGAGTGCTCTGAATGTTTTTCTTACTCAAGAAAACATAGTTTTGGACCCGTTACAAGTATTGCGATGTGACACGAGAGTGTTTCGTTGTGCTCCCGTTTTGAGTGTAATTTTGAGGTAACTGTGCATCAAATTTTTACTATGTTTCGTCATGAATTTACGAATGCTAAAATATTTTGAAAAATGATTTCATATGCAGGATTTTACAAGCAACGCTGGCGGCATCGAGATCCCAGTTGTCCAGGCACATGCAGGACAGACCGTTGACTGAGAAAGCTGGTCAGTTAACGAACGAAGCTGAGAGAGAGGAATTGAGAACTGCATTGGTGGCAGGACAGGAGAGTGCCGCTGTTCAAATATTGCTCGAAGCTTGTCTCGAAACCAAAGAAGATCGACAAGTTCCTGGACAAATGTGGGCTCTCAGAGAGATCCGGAGCGTCGTTTGCTCCTATCTTCATCAATTGTTTATAGCTGATCCTTCCTTGGCGAAATTAGTTCACTTTCAGGTAAAATACTATTTAAAAATTATCGGGTCAATCGTGTATAAAGTTATCTCATAAACTTCTCCATAATTTAACATGTAAGGGTAACTGCACCAACTCCAATGTTATTTCTATTTTTCTAATATTGAAAAAAAAAACAATTTACTTTACTAAAGTATTAACTATACTTAAAATGGGTATATTGTTTCACGGGATTTTTAATTTGTCGATTGGATAAAATATTTTATAAAAGCGGTAGAAATTTTTTATTGGTGGAGCGGTAGGTACATTGAAACATTTTTGGTAATTTCTAATATAAAGAGTTTCATCTGACTTTTGGGGCATGTTAAGGATGTATGCCTATTATTTTCATCGAAATACTTTTCGTTGATATTGCAATCTAGAGTAATAGTTATTCTGCATTGATTAAAACGAAAAAGCACAATCTTACCGTCTATCTAAAATACATAATTAGGAATTAAGATTGCTGTTATTTATGTGTATTAATATATACTATATTAGATAAAATTAAAATATGAGTTACCTATTGCTATATATTCTCCTCGATCTTATCACGAAGAAAAAAATCACCGTTACCGATGTTTCTACAAAAACATTCATGATTGAATTCTCTCGTGTTGAGGGCGTCGCAAATCGCGTAGTTATGATTGGCTGGCTGTGCAGAGTACCTCTGTCTCGAGTAGTCAAATCGAGTCTTTAATTTTATTTAACATTGTAGAAATTTATTAACATCTATACTATTCTTATTCTCTAAATTACTATTTGGACAAATAAATTAATTGTCATTATTATTTGCGCATGTAAGGGGTGCGTTCCACTTACCGTCCAAAACGTTCACAAAGACCCAAAACCAATGTAATAAGGATAGAACAAAGGCTTTGTAAGCGATAAGTGAAATTCGCCTAAGATAATTTGAAAAAACGAATAGATGTATTACGGATTTGACTGGGCATATATCCTCAACGTTTACCCTATATTTTTTATCTTTCAATTTATTTACGAATCCTTAAATATTTTCAGGGATATCCAAGAGAACTGTTACCTATCACCGTAGCCGGAATTCCATCGATGCACATCTGCCTGGATTGGATACCCGAATTGCTTTCTCAGCCAGAAGCGGAGAAGCAAGTATTCGCCGTTGACTTGGCATCGCATTTAGCCGTACAATACGCCCTGCCGAAAGCCCTGAGCGTATCGCGTCTAGCGATAAACACACTTTTCACCCTTCTAGGGGTTTTGCCAGCCAAAGATAGAATTTTATTGTTCATGCCGGTTCTTTCGGCTCTGACGAGAATTTGTCTGGCCTTTCCGCCTCTCGCAGAAGACACGACTGGCCTTTTGTTGCAACTCGGCAGAGTCAGCTCCGCCCAGGCCGCTCTCGGCGATAAATCCGCCGAGAAACTCTGCCGCGAAGTTAACGAAACTTTTTGTTCGCTGCTGCAAAAAGCGATACTTCAGTCTCGAGTTTACTAAAAGCGTTTCTGTATATATTTTTGTTTTGTTTTATTTTTTTTTTTCAAAAATGAGATTGAATTGTTCGAGAAGCTTTCTTCTCTAGGCAATGAATTAATTTTACGACTTTTTAAGATGGAAATTCGTACGAAAGATTATACAAATGTACGTAGTATTACATTTTTTACACTGTTAGTAATTCAAGGAACGTCGGTTGTATAAATGCGTCATTAAAAGTACGAAAATGAATAAATTAAGGAACATCGAAGTTAATTATCTGTACATAAATTTCTGCATAAATTGTATGATAAAAATGTAAAGGGTATAGAACGAAAAATACCCGAAACGTGAAAAATAAAATAAATTTATTGTTATGATTAAAAAGTGTTTTATCGTCAGTTTTGAATTCGCCGCCTTGAATGTATCAGTCGCGTCACGAGCGCCCTCACTTCCGTTCGGACTCGAGAAATTTTCACCACTCCACTGCGAGCTCGCTGATTTCTTTCCCGTTTCTTTCCGAGGGACGTACGTTCATTCATTCAGCGCGTTTCACGTTTCGTGTCGTGTAGACTTAAAAGTAAGTAATTTATTTTTCAAAAAATCCCAAAAATAAACACAAATGTAACAACTTTAAACAATGGATGATACAAAAATCAGATATTTAAAGTGGATTGCAGTTTTTTGAATAGAATACTTGTGGATTTTTTCGGCGGGTTCCCGCGAGGAATCTGAGCGAGCAGCGTCTAAACGCGCTGTTCAACAATTACCGTGCAGGCAATTTCTTTATTTGTATCAAAACATCTGCAGTTCGTTGGAAATTGTTGATACTTGATTTTCTATAAATTTTCCATTATTTTTTGGTTTTTATTGCTAATTGATAATTTTTGAGGTTAAGCCCACAAATCGCGACTCTGAATGATGAATATTTATAACACCATCTTTCGACTGATTGGCAGTGATGTCAAATTTTTTCTGATTTTTTTTCACAACATCGATGCTTCGTTGAAAAATTACTTCCAAGAATTGCAGCATACGGTTTTTTTTTAATTTCAGAATGCGTTACGTGGCCGCGTACCTTTTGGCTGTCCTGGGTGGCAAAGCCTCACCGAGCCAGACCGACATTGAAAAGATCCTCTCTTCTGTTGGTATCGAAGCTGATGCTGAAAAACTCAAGAAGGTCATCAGTGAACTCAATGGCAAATCCATTGAAGAGCTTATCGTGCAGGGTATGAAGCAACTTTCTTCTCAGCCTACATCTTTTTTTAGAAACTTTTGCGCGCAATTGAATGTTCCTCCGTCCACACAATGATCTATCTAATTCTTTTGAGAGATTGTTTCAAGATGGAGGAAGAGTAAACTGTTGTGCTCCACATTGGTTCGAATATGACAAAGCGAAACCGACACTAAGCCATCAAACAAATTCTTTAAAAAAATATTTCCTTTGACTTATAAATTTATAAAAGTAGTCTCGTTGGATGAGTTTTTATTAATTATTTATTGCAATTGGTTGCAGGCCGTGAAAAACTGTCGTCCATGCCGGTTGGTGGTGGCGTAGTTACAGCTGCGGCGTCTGCTGGTGGCGGTGCTGCCCCAGCTGCTGAAGAGAAGAAGGGTAAGTACTTGTGTCGCTAAAAGAATTTAATTTACGTTCACTGATGATAAATACATGATGCTCTTTCAATTACCATCTTTCGCCTGAAGCGTTGTGATGCCTATATTTTTCTACTGACTCCATTTTCATTTTTCTTTATAATTATCTACCCATTAAAAATTATTTTGTCAATGAATACGTGTCTGTTGCAGAGGAGAAGAAACCTGCCAAGGAGGAATCCGAGTCCGAGGACGAGGACATGGGTTTCGGTCTTTTCGACTAAACGATCGTGAGCCGGAGTTTACGATTGGTAGAAATGATTTTATTCGACAGCTCGAGACTCCAGGGTTTTATGACGTTACAGTATTTACACGCGTATCGCTTGTAGTCTGTTGATGACGAATAAATGATTTTCAATTTTTACTTCTTGTCTGTAAATACTTTCTCCCATGCTCCTAAAAGACTTATAAAATTATCAATTAAAAATCTTTTCTGAGTCGAATTAAATACTTTTTTGTGATCTAAGTTCTTTTAGTACAGTCAAATAAAAAATATTCTCGGATTTTTGTATGGTAACATTTTACATTAATTATATATTGATAGATTTACTAATTATTGCATTAATTAATTATAGAATGACAAAACGTTCATGTGATTGTTCTTGATTTGTCAAGAGCAAGAACGAATTGCCAAGAGCATGCAGAGGTGGGGCCTGTTGAAGCGAGTACGTTTGTATTTCACAAATGAGAGCAAGAGAGATGTAGAATAATTTTTGGGTTGGCCCAAGTGCCCCCACTCCGTAATGCAGGTATGGTAGGAATTTGGAATACAAAAACACGCACACAATTAAACTTTTCGATGGTGGCGTCATCAGCCGGACGTTGGGTAAAACAAAAAGTTGGCTTCAGTGTGCCCTATGCGAATAGTGCTTCTTGGATCTTCTGAATTCACAGTGCATTGAAATGTCTTTCTAGCCATTTAGAAAAGACCACGGTAGAATATAAACACGTCAAACTTCACACGAACAGCGGCGCGGGGTAGTCAGTCATAATTTTATATCGTCTTTCATTATTCTTGTATTGCAAGGGGGTGTGCTCTCCGAATGAAACCGATAGCATTTTACGATCAAAAGCTTATTTATTAACGCTTTACTCGCAAGCATATGAAACGGACGTTATACCTGCAAAATGGGTAAGTTTATAAATCCAACCAAGTAGACGGCTTTTAAGCTTTTATGGATAAAAAAAAACGTCATGCTTCGGTGGCAAGTTATTATCAACAATTTCGAAGTCTGTGACATAAAAAAACAGTTCTACGATTTTAAACGTCAAATTTTCTGTCAGGTGGGCTCCTGAGTTACTTTCGCAATTTAATCGGCAATCGAGAAATGCGAATTCTCATTCTGGGTCTGGATGGAGCTGGAAAGACAACTATTTTGTATAGGTGAGAATTTTATGTCTCATCTTTGTCCCATTAATAACTATCTCGTGCAAATATTTGATCTGTTAACAGAGACGAATGTACAACAGTACTTTATCACAAGAAAAATTATTGGTTAGGTTGCAGGTTGGCGAAGTTGTCACAACAATACCTACTATAGGATTTAACGTGGAACAAGTTACGTACAAGAATCTAAAATTTCAAGTTTGGGATCTCGGTGGACAAACCAGCATACGGTGAGAATGAATAATTTGCATTAATACTTTTTTTACACCAGATCCTCATTCATAAATTTTTTCATTTAAAAACAAAAAATTATTGTTTCAGACCGTACTGGAGATGTTACTATTCTAATACGGATGCAATAATTTATGTTGTCGATTCTGCAGATAGAGATAGAATAGGCATATCGAAGGATGAGCTGTTGTACATGTTGAGGGTACGTCAAAAAATAATATAAAAAACAATACTTTAATACGAAAAAGGTTGAAAAACTATCATTTAGACACAATATGAACGAGATTCACAATGAGAAAGAGTCTTCTTGATTGAGAATTAATAGTAAAAGGCACGAATTGAAATATTCACACAGGAGGACGAGCTTCAAGGGGCTATTCTGGTTGTGCTGGCAAATAAGCAGGACATGGCTGGCTGCTTGACCGTAGCCGAAGTCCATCAGGCGCTTGGTCTGGATGCCCTGAAAAACAGAACGTTCCAAATATTTAAAACTTCGGCGACGAAGGGCGAGGGCTTGGATCAAGCGATGGATTGGCTTTCGAATGCTCTGCAGAGTAGAAAATGAGACCTTGCTCGGAAGATCGTTCGGTTCGTCACGTTCTAGCCTTATTCGAGACGAAAACAATCCAAAACGATCATGCAAAATCCCAGGTCGAATGGACGCCTCGTAAAAAGACAAAGTGAGGAAGCCAGGCACGAAATTCCCTCGGTTTTCTACAATTATTTATTACTACCGTAAAAAACTTGGAATGGACGCGACGTGTTCCGTCGAGACTCGATTACGAATCGCGGATTCCGTTGCGCCGCTCAAAAAGTTCTTACAGTTATTTTTCGTTACGCTGCCACGGAGGATTTGTCGGACCGAATAAAAATTCGATACTTCCAACCTTTCGAATCTAATATACTTGTATTTTATACATTCATAAATTCCGATTTCCTGTAGATTTCTTTTTTTTATTTATAATTTAGTAAAGTAGAACGATACTGAACGGAGAGACGTCATGGCGTGTGAACCACTTAGGTATTTAATAACGCGGTGTGCGAATCGGTGACAGTGATCTATAAAACGTAGGTTTACGAAACGTGGTTAAGCTGACAAGCCAAATGAACGAAAATGACGAATTATCCGTAATTCACGTTACTAGTGTACTCTAATGTAATCAAACATCCTACAAAAATATAGGTTTTGATATCCATTCTACCGACTGTATCGAAATTCCACAGAGGCACTATTTCATAATAAACGTTATTATTAAATGAAAACAACGTGTATTGGATTAAAATAAACATTTTTACCACTTTTCCTGTGAAAAATCTTCAATAACCCTTTCGAAACTACCATTCCGGTATTCCGAATCGTTCGATTCTCTTCGTTTGCGTGTCGAGTTCCATCTGAACTTTTTTCCTCATGTAGAAAATAGGGCAATCCCGGCTAAAATACAATTGTAAACATCAGTGAAGCTCGCAATAGATTAGTTCTTATAAAATAACATGCATTAATATTCTCCACAAAAAATCTTCAAATTGAGATAATTACAAGAAAATATTCTTGAAACATAATGTAATGCTTCAATTGATGGTATTCGGTAATCTTATGGTAATCTTGTAATTTTCATCATTTTTTATGATTCCTGATAAGTCATGATAACTCTTTTGATTATTTCAAATGAGACAATATCAAAGTCAAAGTTTTACCGTCAAAGCTTGGAGTGACTGCGTCCATTATTCATAATTCTCACGATACGTATGGTGAATATTTTCGTGTAATTAATTTGTCATATTATTCTGACACTCATAAAATTACTAAGTACAGACAGCTCACGTTAATACATTTATCGGCTAGGCACCTAAACTTGACTAATGGAACTTTAACAATATTGACTCCTTATTGTATTTTATGAATATTTTGACGTGGATGGTTGCTTTAATTCTCAGATTTTTTGTTGAAATCATTGGACCACTCTGTAAAGAGATAATCGTGATAACTGACCTTGTACATAGTACTTCTTGATGAAGACTGCCCTGGCATCTCTGGCATTCTGTCCACAGCCTACAAAACTTTTCCTCCAACTTTCGACCGGCGGACAACTCTTTTTGATAAAATTCAATTTCTCTATTTTCGCAGAATTCGCACAGAGCCATCTTTTCACGATTCGCTGGCAGAACGGAACGGCAACCAATGCAAGTTTCTTTCTTGCGAGTAAAAGCTGCGAGTGCTCCGACTTTGGAGGTCACTATGGTCTTGGTTCGCGTGTGTTCACCTTTCAAAAGTAGCGACTCGGCCCTGTCGCCGAGGATTGGCTCGAAAATTCTCACGAGTGGTTTTGACAACTGATTTTCCAAATAATACGTGGTGTCGATAGGGATATTGTTCTCCAAAACGTAAATAGGATCTTCGGCTCTTTGATAAGCTGGCGTTCCTTTTGTTGCACTAATGAAGACGTACGGGACACGATCACCGAGTTTCGGGGCTGTGCCAGCATCACGTTTCTTCATTTTTGCTGCCAATTCAACATGAGCCTGTTTTGCAGTGTAATCCGTTTTTGTCAATTCTTTGGTCACAACCAGCTGCGATATATCGATCCTGTTGCATAGCAAGTCGCTGATTATTTGCTTCGCGTAGCTTACAGCGTCGTCTGGATTTCTGTGAATCAGTCACGTGTTGATACAAAAATAATATAAATATCTTTATAAATATAAAAATCACTAAGTGCTTACCGATCGATGAGTAATTTTTTCAAGCACGTATTCATCATATTCGCCACGAGGGGACAATTGTCACGACGCACGGTTTCCAATCCTTTGCAATCCATTTTGTCATATTTGTCTGGTCTTGTGAAGTAGAGTCCTGCGTATCGTTTCTTATTGATCAGAAGATACGGGAAATAGACTTTTTCGAACTCCAGCTTGATAGGTTTGATAAACTTTTCTGTGACGTACTCCGCAGCCTCTTTTCCTAGTTTCATGGCTTCTTCAATTTCCTTTACACCGAAATTCACCATCACTGAATCCGTATCACCATAAATTACAACGGCATCGTGTGAATATCCGTTCGCAATTTTGTAGTGATTTTCGACTTCTGACTTAGTTTGCTCTATCATTTCTCGACCGTAGGATGTGACACTCTGAAAAATTTAGGAATACCGTTATCAAGATCATCGAATTTGCAGAATTGCTTTTAAATTCATATAGAACCAGATCGATACTTACACCCGATATTTCCAGACATGGCAATTTACCCTGTTGTGCGCCAGTAAAACCGTACACCGAATTCGCGGAGACTTTCAACGCGTACTGTCTTCCATCGAGGACTTTCTTTTTCAAAGGATCCGTCTCGTTTTTCAATTCAGCCTTTGCTTTCTTCCTCGCGGCCAATAAATTTTCCAAAATCTCCGGCAATATTCCCTTACACAGCGAAGCCTTGGCGAAGTACGAATTCGACGGAGTCACGGTGTATTGGTCAGGAGTAAGATTATACTGATTAACAGTCTTTTGGTTGAGCAATGACGTATAACAAATGTTGTGAGCCATTATGATGCTTGGATACAAAGAGCTAAAATCAAGAGTGGCAATAGGATCTTTGTAAAAGCCCCTCTTAGGCTCGAGAACTGTAGCTCCATCGAATTGCTCGTCAGAGCCCTGGCCTGTGTGCACTGGTATCAAGTAATCTTTTTCCCTTGTCTGTAAAACGAAATTAACGTTATATAATTAACTTATTTCGAATTGAATTTTTTTTCTCTTAATAACGCACTTTTCGCAGAAGCTGAGACACGACTTTAATCTGTTGACCACGAGTCAGTAAGCTTGAAAGAGAAACTCCTGTGACTCTTGCCATTTCCATGTAAATAATAATGCACATCAGTTTATCGAGAAGTCGAAGTGGTAGATAGGCATCTTTCAGACAGTACACTGCCAGTCTACGGCGAGTCTGTGCATCTCCTTTTTGCAAATCAGCAATAATGCTGTGATGGACGTCCTCTTTTTGTTCTTGAAGGAAGTGATAACTCACAGCGTTGAGGGTGTACGATCTTAATTTGTAGTCACGAACGAGAACCTGCAATGAAAGAGCAGATATACTTTTAGTTAGTAATTATAAATCCATTAGCCATTATAAAATAATTTTGCTATTCATAAATGTCCACCAAGCACAAATATTAAGATCATTAAAGTTTTTAACGATCGAACGATTTTTAATGTTTTTTTAATGAAATGCTATTAAAAGGCTATTTAAAAATTAAATAAGGATTCTTCAAAATCACTCTGAAAATTTTGCACATACTTAGTGAATAAAAAAAAATAGTGGATCAAAACTACTCACTAGCAGCAAATCAAATGGAACTCGCCCCTCGAAATTCACGTATTTGTTTTCTCGTCGTCCCATCTGCTTGCTCTGCAGTACTTGATCTTTGATAACAGACCTGATGTTTTTCACTCTGCCCAAAAAGCAAAAATCTTTAACGTGGAGATGATTCGCTCTGTTAATCAAGTACGGGAAATCGAAGTTATTGATGTTGTATCCAGTAAAAATGTCTGGATCAAGTTCACGTATGAATTCGGCCCATTTCTAAAAAATATCAAATTTAATTTGCTTGTGTAACAGTGAAATTTACGGTACGAATACTTTGATAAAAATTTATCAACCTGTAACATTAACTGCTCCGTAACAAAGCTCATGACTTGGCAGCCAACTATTGGAGCGCATGTATCGAGAGTAAAAATATTTCGTATGAACGGTTCGGCTTCCCCTTGTCTAATCACCATGTTGGCAATCTGTATGACCGGATCGTGATCCGGTTCGGGAAATATACCTAAAAAATATATTTAAATATTATTCAATGTAAATATAACATTTAAGTACACAAAAGAAACTTTTTACGAATAATTTCTATGATATGTATCAAATTTTTTTCTATGATATGTATCAGGATTTTTTTGCTTACCCTTGCGACCAGCACATTCGATATCGAAACTCAAAATTCGGAAAGGTGCAACTTTAGACCATTCGCCTTCAGGCGCGTGAGCAATAAATGCGTCCCAAGCAACATCTACCTCCAGCTGACATCTCGTCATCGATTGATTGTGCATTCGCCAACTTCCAGGAGGCAATTCAATCCACGTACATCCCAGCACTGACGTGTCTACCATGAATCTGTCTCAAAAAATATATTAATAAGAGCACCTGTGTGATATAAAAATAAATGTAAAATTAAACGATGTACAAACCGAATATCAAAATCAATATTGCTCTCATAAGCCCGGTAATCGTGTTGAAAGGCTGAATAAACGATTTCTTTTTCGAGTAATCTTTTAGCAGGTGCTATGAGTTTTGGAAGAGCAACAGTTATTCGTAAAAATGGTGATTTTTTATCTCCAGTATATCCATACACTGTTTGCTTGTAAACAATCTCCACTCCCAAAACAGCATCTTGAACTTTATCAGAATTCGATCGCATGTCTTTTTTCACAGCATCATTGAGAGCATCCTGAAACAGATAGTTCATCATTACATAGTGATAAAACTAATCAATAAAATCTTATAATGTTACTATGTAACAAAGACTTCAGAGTGAATAGTCACAATGCTTGACTAACAAAACTTTGTTACTTTGAAGTAATGCAACATTTAACATGGGCTCTCATGGGAGATACAAAAAAATACGACGATTTTCAACAATTCATATTTCAATTTCTTGATGGCAAATCCTTGTAAGATTTTCACACGTGTTATTGTAACCTTGAAGAATATTAACATTCTAAATTGTAAATTTGCAGAACACTTACCTTGAAAGGTTTGCAATGATTGTTGGTAAAATTTTGTGGTGCAGTCACAAAGAAATACGGACTGAAGCCATGCACGTGGCAACAGACTGAATTTCCCTCCATTGTCACACCATACATTCTCATTATCGGTACCGGACCCATGGTACATCCAGGCATTCCATGGAGAGGAATACCTAAAATATTTCAAAATGATTTTTCACAAACATGACACATTGTACAAAATATATTTCTGAGACATAAATTTTCAATCGCTTGCCTGTGTAGTGATCAACTTCTATTTGTTGAAACGTGAGAGAATCTTTACTTGGATTCAATGAAGGAGGTGCTGGACGACTCCATTTTCCATAAGTAATCTTAGTCTCAGGTCCCTAAATTTACAAAGTAATTCCATTATTAATCAGATATTAACTCCTATCTCTTATCTTTTAACACTAAAGTGTTATGGCAATGTATTATGCTTGCTGTCATAAACAAAAACATTTATAAAATCACAAAAAAGCATGATCTACAGTAAATTGTCGATAAAGCAATGAATAAAAAAAAAAGGTTTTTGGTGTATGAAAAAATGATGAAAACCTGTGAGTTAAAAAGTGCATGTGAACATCAAAGCTGTGTGACAAGTATTACACGCTGATGATTATTTGCACTATTCGATAACTCACTAGAACAGGTTTGTTGTTAAATACTTGAGTACTTGTAGAAGGCTGAAAGAGAATAAAATTTATAGTTCTCTTCAGAATTTACGTGTTTTGCAATTAAGATTATTAATTATCTGAAAATATCGCTGAAAAGATAGCATACAGTATGTAAATTTAAAAATATGTGATCGACGAATCGTAGGATGGACGAACCTCTTCTGTAATATGTGTAACATCGCCAAAATCTTCATCCAAGTCCATCGTGGCGAGCTCTGCTTCAAATGTACCTCCAAAGTCTTCATCATCCTCGCTGAAAATAAATTATAAAATGAATCTAATGTCAGAGGGTATCCTCGAGGTTAAAATTTTACAATAAAAGAATAAAATCTTTTTCTTACGCAAATTTAGATTTCTTAGCCGGATGAGGCGAACCTTTGAAGCTTCCTCTATTCATTTTAACAAATAATAATCTAATGCTGTCGATAGAAACAAATTTTCAATCTCTTCAATGATATACGCTTTGGGTCGTCGTCATTTCGTTTACAGTTCCAGTGGCGGGAAATTTTACTGTTCGCCTTTGTCAGAGTTTCTGCCTAAAAAAATTCGGAACAAGTCGATAGCGTCATCTGTTAATGATTTACTAAATTTATGAATCTCGTAATAACTTAGAGATTACGCTAGTGACAAGTTTTAATATGATTTTTCTGTTTTCATTCATTTCTACATATTTTTTTAATTTCATGGCAAAGTTTGCCGTTTGTCGTAGTTCTTAGGTTATGACGACCAATCGTAATTGTTGAGGTATCTTGTTTCATATAATTTTTTGAACTTACACAGTAAATTTTAAGCTGACAGTGATTATTAATTAGTAAAGTTTATAAATATTTCAAGGTAATTGCCATTTGGTGTAGTCATCCAGTGATTTGAAAAATACATCGACAAAAAATAATTAATTTTATTCGATACACTCCAAGTATTAAGTATTATATGTAAACAACAAAAACTCACGATTTGCAGAAAAATGCAGAGTCTCAAGAGATGCATTCAGGGCTTAGTTTCCTTAGGATGTTCACCTGCGAGCAGACAACTCAACTTCGTTGTCTCAAAGAATATGATCCCTGCAGCTTCTATGCACACTTCTAGGACCTTATTACTCATGGAAGAAGAAGAAAACGAAGGGCCTAAGAGGTTCCTTAATTACAATAAAAAAATATTTCCCGTTCAGGCTCCCGGTGAAGAAAGAAGACCTGCTGTGAGTTGTCTATTATAGAAATTTTTTTGTAATGAATTTAAACTTATGAGTATGTTTTTCCAGTATGTTTGTCATGCAATGAAAAATGTGAAGTACAGCTGGAAAAAAATGTGGTACATTGCATGTTTGGTTCGAGGAATGACCGTTGATGAAGCTGTCAAACAATTGAGCTTTCTATCACAAAAAGGTGGAGCTGTAGCAAAACAGACCATTTTAGAAGCTCAGAAGATGGCAGTTGAAGATCACAATGTTGAATTTAAAAGTAATCTTTGGGTTGGTGAGTCTATTCCTTTTTTTTTTATAAAGTAATTCTAAAACCTGAAGAACTAGTTGAAGTGAAAATAATTAATATTTTTAGCACTTGAGTAAAATCGTCAATTAATAAGAATTTTATGATTTCTAGCTGAATCTTTCTGTACCAAAGGTATAGTCTATAAAGGCATAAGAAGACACGCCAGAGGTCGTGTTGGCGAAGTACGATATGGCTATATTCACTACTTTGTTCGCCTTGAGGAAGGCAAACCACCCAAACACTATTACCTTCCAGAGCCAAAAGACAAAGATCAATTGATCGAAGAATGGTTGCAAAAGAAGAGAATGCGAAAATTGGTTAATTCGTTGTAAATCATTTTGATAATCAGGAATAAAAAGTAGGATATTAAACAAAAATTGTTTGGATTTTATGAATGTTTTTATTAACTTCAGCAACCCCCGCAGTTCAAATAGAGATGGAAATCCAACTTATTTGTTGAGATGTTAAACATATCGGACATAATGCTTAGAGCTTCAACTTGGTTCTTCTCCAGTGACGTCTTTTCGCGTTGTACCTGAAAAAATATATTTTTTTTAATATTTACATATGCAAATACAAAATTACAAGATACAATTATCTTTACAACAGCTTTTTACGTCAGTTTTAAAATTCAATAAATGAAACGATGCAAATCGAAATAAGAACTGAGCGAGCTCGACGCTACCCTAACCTATGTCAACAATGCTTGTTAGTATACATCTCGCTCAAATTTTCAAGAAAAAATAATTCAATGAGACGTGTTTTTTCTTCGTTATAAAACAATAGAACGCAAATGTAAAATTTGATTAAGTAAATTTATAAACTTACCGGATTGTATTGCCAGTACGCATTCTCACCCACTGCGGAATGGGCCTGTTTTGCTTGATCTTTTTGGCAAGCTTTCGCTTGATGATGAACGTTTTGTGAGCAGCCTGAAACACGCACGAAAATATTTAGTATCCTCCCATAACCGATTGATTATGAATAAACGCAATTAACATCGAGATGCTCCGGATATACGTGGATTTTCTCGCAAAACGAAAAATCCTCACCATGTTGCCTCTTTGACAAAACGTGAAGAAGAATACTTGGCGAGTCGATTCACAGAGGCGCTGATTATCCACGACGCTAGTCAAATCCAAAGTTGCTTGCAGCGACGTTAGTGGAAAAAAATGAAACTGTTTGGAGACGGAAGTTGTTTTGATCGAAAGCCCGAAACCATCATTTTTGAAATTGCGAATTGTATGCGCGACAATTTTATAATAAAAATGTCTCTGCTTAAACATTAAATCGCAATAAATTGTCAAAATATTGCTTATTTTTTAACAATTCCGTTAACTTTTGCGATTGTTACAATTTTTTGTTAAAATAGCAATATTTCAAAGAATTATATTACCGGTAATAAAATGAATGTGAACAATAAATAAAAGAAGTACTGTTGTTAAAAACTGGAAAAGATATTGTGGGACTGGGTTATTAATGAAAATGTATGTAGGCACGTTGCGCAATAAATTATCAAAATATTGCTCATTTTTTAACAATTCCGTTAACTTTTGCAATTATTACAATTGTTGTTAAAATAATAATATTTCAAAGAATTATAAAATCGATAATAAAATGAATGTGAACAATAAATAAAAGAAGTACTGTTGTTAAAATCTGGAAAAGGTATTATGTGACTGGGTTATTAATGAAAATCTATGTAGGCACGTTGCGCAATAAATTGTCAAAATATTGCTCATTTTTTAACAATTCCGTTAACTTTTGCGATTTGAATGTGAACAATAAATATAAGATGTACTGTTGTTAAAAACTGAAAAAGATATTTTGAGACTGGGTTATTAATGAAAATGTATGTAGGCACGTTGCGCAATAAATTGTCAAAATATTGCTTATTTTTTTTAACAATTCCATTACATTTTGCGATTGTTACAATTGTTGTTAAAATAATAATATTAAAAAAATTATAAAATCGGAAATAAAATGAATGTGAACGTACTGTTGTTAAAAACTGAAAAAGATATTTTGAGACTGGGTTATTAATGAAAATGTATGTAGGCACGTTGCGCGATAAATTGTCAAAATATTGCTCATTTTTTAACAATTGCGTTAACTTTTGCGATTGTTACAATTTTTTGTTAAAATAATATTTAAAGAATTATAAAACCGATAATAAAATGAATGTGAACAATAAATAAAAGAAGTATTGATGTTAAAAACTGAAAAAGATATTTTGAGACTGGGTTGCTAATGAAAATGTATGTATGTATAGGAACGTTGCAGCGTTTGGGGTTCTTCCGTGTGAAAAGAGAAATATTAAAATGAGGTAAATGGTATAAGCTTTGGATTTTCTTTCTTCGCGTATAACCAGTTAAGAGCGGTCTCATTACGTATGCGTGCCTGGCATCATTTCACTTCGTCCATTATGACGGTCCCGAGAAATCATTCGGATGGAATCCGGACGATCGTGGAAGGATGAGGGTGGGGGCCGAGGATTCACCGATTGTGTGGATTCGATTTCCATCCTCGCTTTCAATCGAAAGTATTCCCCGGCTCAACGCAGATCCGCTTGACCACTCGACACTGCATGTATATCGCCCCTTTTTTCTTTCCTCAAAAAAAAAATCGTAACGGCTTCGCGTCGCTTCTTCGCGTCGCGGCTCGACGTTCATTTGTTTTGTCACAGTCCAGCGTCGAGTTATTGTTTTTCGGCCGGAGGCGCAAGTCGCGACGCTTAAATTCGATGGATCTCCGTGACTCGAGAGCTCGGTGAAATGACGAAAAACAAAACCGGTATTTCGGGAATTCGCCTGCCTTGTCGAAAGTGTATCAAGGTCGGGACGGGGAACAGTGCAATCGGAGTTCGCGCCAAGACCGAGGACCTCGCGAGAGTTCAATGGCCAAGGTCAAGAGTGGGAACAACGCTTACTTTTCGGCGTTGTCATGTTTATCCTTGACGAATATTAATTAGCGTCGGAACAGAGCGAGCGGGCGAGACTCACGGAGAGTCGACGCTGATGTCGATTCGCTCCATGTTTTTTTTTTTCGTTTTTTCCTTCTCTCTCTTTCTCTCTTTTTCTCATCTCGCTCTTAGAGGAATCACGAATGATTGAGGCTCGGCAATAAAAATGAAGGAACGAAATTTTTCTTCGAGATGACCGTCTCGTCTCGCGGTAGTGCGAACTCGCGCGTGCGACGATAATTTTTTGATTCTTCTTATACATACACGCGGAAAAGTGTATACGAATTCAGTGAAAATTCTCGCAAAGAGAAAAGTGACATGCAATTATCTCGTCATGCATCGATATCGGATCCTCGCTTCGTTAATGTTGACGATGACAGTGCTGGTCACGATTCCGACAGGAAGTTGGGCCAGTGTTTCCGACGAGAGCGTTCATCGGCTAATGGATCATGACGCAAACGCGATTGACGCTCCGAGCCAACGGGATACGGAAACATTCGTAAGAATATATGTATTTTCACGTTTTTCGTAAAATAATTAAGGTGTTTGTGCCGTGACAGTCAGATGAAAAAGTTTCGGCTCATTTTTTTCTCACATACCGAGTGGTTTTGTGAGCCTAAGTTCATTAAGGTAGTTCTCTAGACAAATGAAAGTCTGCAGAAAATTTTTATATTGAGTATATATAAGTAAATTGAGTAGTTCCTAATTTATTAGAAAAAAAAATCGAGGGGATTCGCCGATGTTATTTTCGAGAAAAATTGAATTGAAAATGTGCTTTTTAACACGCAAACATGGCCCAAGATAGTAATTATGTACAATTATTTAGGTTTTTATATTGTTAAAGTCTGCAGATCTAAATTTAAAAAAACCTCTCATTTTGTTCGTTATTACAAAATATATAATTAAAAAAATATGGGCCTGTTATCGAGCTTTCTAATAAAATAAAATAGAATTAGTTAAAATTTAAACTACAAATCGCAGATCTCCATCGTTTCTTCAAATATTTGGCAACTTTGCCCGCAACGTAAGACTTTTAAAATAGCATAAATAGGTAAATAAACACATCTAGGTATAATAATCATGCGTTTTATAAAAAAATGAAGCATTATTTTTATAATTTTTTGGTGCCCCTCTGGTGCTCCCACAAAATACGGATCTTTGCTGGAGAACTACCTTAAGAAAAGTTGTTACAAATTATTATCTCGAGAATAATATACTCGAAACACAAAGTCGTCCAAGGTCAAATGTACTAGTTATATGATTAATAAAATGTCGAAAAAAAAATTTCGTCACATTTCTTTAAAAAGCTAAACATACATTCTTTAACGTTGTGTAAAGCTTCATGCCAAATTTTATAAGGTTTCATCGTGCCAAAGTTGAAATATTTGTTGTTAAAAATCGATATATTTAACACGTGCTCTCATGGCGAAGTACCGAAAAATGCAATTTTTGCCAATAAATATATCAACTTCCGTCTATATCAATTTTTATCAAATTCTAACGAAAACGATTTCACGGTACAACCATGCACCTTAAGGTAAACATCCCAATAGATGGACATGTTTCAATAGTTGGAAAACTTTTGCTATATTATTTTTAATATTTGAATTATTTTGTTCTCAATAAAATCATTTATAGATTATTTTTCATATACAATGAAGTTTATTTTTTATAACGTTCATTTATTGGAACAAACTCGCTCAACAGAGACAGTGTCGATTTTCTGTTCAACTATATTGGGACATTCTACATATTTAAACGTCAAAGTATTTTATTTACTAGAAATATTGTCTAAATTTAACACATAAAATGAATTTTTGTTCTCTAAAATATCAGACAATAGTTTAGATGTGAATTTAAGGCAAATTGTTTTGTTTCAATATTTTTAAAATAAAGATAAAGTGTGAAAACCTTTAGCTGTCCAACTATTGGGACGTTTACCTTATATATTTAACGCGTTGAAACAATTTCTCGAAGAAAATAAGCCTCTCAGACGTTGAAAACCGAAGTAAAAATATTTTTCCAATCGTTTCCCGATCAGCTATCCGTGGAATTTAACCAGTCGACGTAAACAGATTTAAATGTCCGTTTAAAATAATAGTTGTTCGAACTAATTTAAATGGAAAAAAATAAGGCTCGACCGAGTGCATCGAGTGAAATTTGTGAATGATTGAATTGAATTTTTCATGAAGGCGTATCTGTTGATTTTCCGTACTCTCCTTTTGACAGGATGATGGAGCTGTTTTTTTTTATTTCATTTGAAAAAGATTTTCAGGTCGAATTGGTCGAGAGAGAGGGATACGTAGCAGAGGAGCACGAGATAATTACGGATGATGGTTACATTTTGTCGATACACAGAATACCAGGTGGTCCTAAATCACCGTTGGCAACCGGAAAAACACCGGTTGTGCTCATTCACGGACTTTTGGCTGCCTCCGATATCTGGGTCTTGCGGGGATCTCGGAGAGATCTCGGTAATCGCGATAAGCGCGAATCCTCCGTTGAATTTTTTTTTTCTACTCTCGCTTTGACCCACTTTTCCGTCACCAAAATTCTCTCTTGGCTCTACACATCGCACTTTTTTTAGCGTATTTGCTCGTTGACGAGGGCTACGACGTTTGGGCGATGAATCTTCGAGGAAATTATTATGGGAAACGTCACAAGTACTTGTCATCGAACGAGTCACAATTTTGGCGATTCAGGTGAAATTTTGTCTATGCTTGTATAATTATAGGCACTTGTCTCGGTACAGTGTCACGTTGAAAAATTATTTTCAAACTAAATGGCTCAAAAACATATGATATTTCTGAAGAGTGAAATTTCAACCCTCGGACGAGCACGTGAGGTCTTTTTGAACCCTAGAAAATTTGAATTCGCTTTTTACCATGAAAATTTCTCGTCTAGTTTTTTTTTATACATTTTTTAAAGTATTTTTCTTTTTAATACATTTTTTTCATAACTTATTCAAAAATATGTTAAATAACAATTATCTGCAAAAAAAACTGTGAAATATTGTGTATTCTACTTTTTATAACAATTAAAAAATTGGGGTCCAAAAAACCCCACGTGCTCTTATGAAGGTTAACAGGAAAACATCATGAAAACAGAATTGTATAAATGATAAAACAACGTTGCAAAAAGAAAATGAAATTTTTTTTATTTTTTTTTCAATGTTTGAAACAAGTCAGAGCTATTACAAAAAAGTGAATTTTTTATATTTGCATATAGGGAATACGTGTTAATTAAATGGTTTTTCCTTCCAAATACCGTACATTTGAAATGGTAAATATTTTTCAAAATTAATTAGGATCTTAATATTGATATTTTTATTAAATATACAGACATATTTTATGTAATTATTTTAAAGAATGTAATTTTTTAGTGTTGTCGTCGAGACAACTGTTGTAATGGGGTCGTGCTTCTGCTAAAATACCAATTGATTAAACTTCAATGAGAAAAATGTCTCATTGAAAATTAGATATTGGAAAATATAATATTTTCAATTGAATATTAAGTATTTTTATTTAAGAAAGCACGGCGATTTTAATAAAATAAAAAGTCATATTTTGATGAATTTTTATAGCGTTTTTATTTACTTTATTCGTTTAGCTGGCACGAGTTTGGTACTTTCGACACGGCAGCCTCGATTGATTATATTTTGTCACTTACCGGAATGCCAAAGGTTTCCCTGATCGGTCATTCGATGGGAGCTACCGTTGAATTGGTTTTGCTCTCGGAAAGGCCAGAGTACAATGAAAAAGTTCACGTTGCCCTGACATTCGCGCCAGTCGCGATATTCACGCACGCTCTCCCCGGTCTTCTCAGCTCGATGGGAATTCGTTACGGAAAACAAATAGAGGTATATTTTAATATATTTACCTTTTAATAGCTTTCGAGGGAAAATTCATTTCTATATAAACAATATTTAAAAGTCAATTTTAATGAGAATATTCAATTTTTATGTGAAAATTTTGTATGACAAACATAAACTTTTATGAACAATATATTTTTAATGGTAATAGTCAATTTTCAGGAGAAAAATATTATTTTTCATGAAAAAAGAACTATAAAGAATAATATTCGTCATTATTTAATTCATACCATGAACTAAATTTGATCAAAATCGGTTCAGTCATTATCCGACTGTAAAAGAATAAATAATAAATTAATAAAAACATAGAAATATCAACTTCTTCATTTTTATCGTATCAGAATAGATTGCTTAATATGTTTCAAGCATTCCATTATTTTTTTTACTTATATTCATACAATATTATTATTTTTAATACTGAATATTTTTCTCTTATTTGTCGTTCTCACTGGCAGGAAACTCTGAGAATTCTCGACATCCTCGAACTATTTCCCCGGGACGGAATGGACCTTACGTATTACGGATCTTTTTGCCAACCTTCGAGGATTCGGGTTATGTGTCAGCGACTCGCTTCTTATCTCTTCGGTCTCACAAATTGCGAAGAATTTGACATGGTGAGTGAAAAACAAGCATTCTTTTTTCTACTTTCAAAAATTGAACTATCTCATATATATAACAAAAAATTAAAACAATTTTCCTTAATAACTAAAAACTATTGATTTATTAAAATATTCATATATAGAATAATTTGAAACAAGCAACACGAAGAAAATACTCGATAATTATTATAATTAATTTTTACATAGTCATTACTGCCTCGTCTATTGAAACACTATCCTCAAGGAACGTCGATAGAGACTCTGCTGCATTACAGGCAGATCATAATGAGTGGTGAGTTAGCTCCAAGTTTGAAAAAAAAATTTTTTTTAATAATGTAAAAATGCAAAAAATTGAAAATTAAAAATTTGCACGGGTACGATTCATCGTCTCGATGATGAATCGTTATTTTATGGGATTTTTGAACACTCACAGGAAAGTTTAAGCAGTACGATTTTGGGCCAATGAGTAATTATCTACGGTACAGGAGGTTCACCCCGCCGGAATATCCATTGGAGAAAATAACGGCACCGGTGGTACTGTATTACGGTCCGAACGATCGGTACACGACGAAGAAGGTTAAGACTCTTGTGAAATTCTTCGTATCGAATACGTCATCGGGGCACATGTCTTTACCACAGTCAAGTTGTCCCCAGTAGTTGCTTTTTAAAAAATTGTTCTAACCCTAATCGATTCAGAATCGTTTAGGAGGATTAAAGAGAAAAAAAAAACGTTTTAGAGTTGATAGATTTTCTGTAATAAAAAATTGAAAATTTAGTGTCAAGTTGTCTCAAAAATGTATTAATACTTTAAATAATCAACTTTTGGGATATTTTTTATTTCAATCATTAGGAAATTGTTTTAGAGGATTTAAGAGTACAAAAGAATTGTTATAAATTGCATATTTTAATTATAATAGAAGCAATTATGAAAATGCAAAAAAAGAACGCAGTGCAAACAATAAGGAACTCGAACTTTAAAAAAAATATGAATTATATACGCAAGGATGCTGCTTCAGTAACAAGTGAACACAGAGAAGTGAAGATTCAATGCAGGATCTATGGAGGTTAGAGTCTAATCTCTGTGGCAGGATCCATGGTTCATACGATATGTTTGTACCGTACTGAGTTTTTTTTGCATTTTGATAATTGCTTCTATTAATTAAAATATGCAATCATAACAGTTCTTTTGTATTCTTAAATCCTCTAAAACGATTTCCTAATGACAGAAAAAAAAAATTTCGCAAGAGTTGATTATTGAAAGTTTTAATACATTTTTGGAACAACTTGACACTACATTTTCAATTTTTTATTACAGAAAATCTATTAACTCTAAAACGTTTTTTTTCTTTAATCCTCCTAAACGATTCTGAATCGATTAGGGTTAGAAAAATGTTTAAAAAACAACTACTGGGGACAACTTGACAGAGGGCATGCCTTTGCTAACGGTCTCTCCATTTATTTATTTCCAATTTTTTTCTCGGCATGGATACAGGACGTGGAAGCTGTGCTCAAGAGGATCCCCGGCGCCATTTCGCGCGAGGTCCCGTACTCGAATTTCGGACACCTCGATTTTCTGTTCCTCAATCGTACGAAGAGGCTCCTGTACGACGATGCTCTACGAGTTCTCAACACTTACAGAAATTCGCAGAACGAGCTCAAGACAGACGATTCCAAATGATCGATACCTCTCCTGTCATTGAATTAATAATTATTAAATTTTTTATTTATTTATTTACTTAGTTCATCGATTGTCGGATGTAATTTTTATTTCACTGCGTGCTTGTCTCACTGCAACGAACCTCACCAGAAGTTTTTAGTCACCGACGTACAAATTTTGTAATAATTCGGGATTGATATAAGTATTTGGATAAAAACGGAAACTAAAACGACAATTTTGGTCCAGGGAGATTTAAATTTGCGGTCGCAGTGACTAAAATAGAGAAGCGAGATATTATGTCGCGTTATTTTTTGCATAATCGAGATACACTCGCGTTTAAGGCTACTCTCTCCAACCGGGTGAACGGCTCGAATTCCATGTTCAATTAACCAACGCTGGCTTAATTTCGTAACGCGATAGGCGGAGACCGGGCAGACTAGAAGCCAAGGTTCTCGTTGCAATTATCCAGCTGGTCCACGCTAATTCATAGCAGGTGACGCTCCTATTATAATTTCTACGTTTCGTTAAACAATAACTCGCGATTTCTGAAAAAAAGATAATAACAAAAACGCAACACAAAATAGGCATTGACCCGTTTACGGGACAATCGAACGCCGGTGAGATGTTGAAAAAGTGACTCAGTGAATAATGGACACTTGCTCGTGAAGTTTCGTATTATATTTCGAAACATACACGAAAACAAAAAAATGCCAATTTTTGTTATTTTCTTTCATAAATTGAACTCTTTATTCAATTGAGGGCGAATTGGAGAGATACAGTTCCTGACGAAAGTAAGTTTTTTTATGATATAATAAATACGTGGAATTTATATTCCTTATAAACTTAATATCAATTTTTTTCATGTCAGCTGTAAATATTAAGTCTTCAAAAAAAGAATGGATAATTAGTGTATTATTTAAACGATTAAGGTTGTTCTATTCTTGAAGATACAAAAGTTTTATTTCTCAGTAAAGTGACCCATGCTTGCGATAAAAAATTATAAATTTTTAACTACTTTTTTAAAAGAACTAAGGCAAACTTCAACCTCAACAATGAATATCTCGATTAAAACATGAGGTGAAAACTCTTGCATGTCATATAAAATAAAGTTTTTTTGATAAAACTGCACCTTGAAGATGAAAAAATGTAATGACATACGTTTTCACATTTTTATCGAAATAACATAATAAACGTATGAAAATAATTGACAACGATCTCATCGTTTCTTGTTTACATTCAGAATAATATAAATATGAGATCTTCTATGAGGAGAAAATTTTATAAAAATTCAAAATCTGACAATTCTAAAACCATTCAGCGAAGCATTTTATAATTTTTCATATATTTCAAAACGACATATAAAAAAATGTAACTTAGCATTTTTCAAATCATACTCAAATGCACCCTTAAGGTAGTTCGATCGAGTTGGACCGAAGTCAAATTTATAATTTATCAAATCTATAATTTATTTATATTCACGTACGATTTTATTATATAAAAGCTATGATAAATTTAATTGTTTAATAACAAAATATAATAAACTCGTTTTAAGCTTCTTGATAATAAATGAATAATTAGTACTCGGAAATAATGACGACTGAATTTGACTAGCGTACATAAACTGGGTTATTCCGTATGGCATTTAAACTATAATACTTGCTTTTTTTCCAACTTTTTGATAAACTAAAGTTAAGCAAATATTTAGTAATATAATTATAAACAATACAAAATTTAATCGATTAATAAGGATTTCAGTACCTTACACTCGACCAAATCCAAATAAAGCGCGCGACTGCACCATAATGTTATTTTCACTAATATCTTCTACTATAAAGAAAGATCCATTGTGTGACAAGGATAACAGCCGCAAAATTGCATTAATTATGAAAATTTGAAAGAACCTTGTGATAAATTAACTGAAATCGTTGATATATAGCTTTCTTAGATATCAATGATTATAGTGACAAGTTTTTTTTGGCCATTAAACAATTAATGTTGGGTATAAATTAAAATTTAGATAGTTGGCATGTCATCTGAGCCCTATTCGCTGTGAAAGTAATGCTAAATTATTTATTAATTACGTCCAAACCACGCGGTAAATTAATTTGAAATTTGGCGGATATATAAAAAAAAAAAGCTCTTTCGATTTGTTGCAAAAAAACATGGTGTTAAACGTGACCACTAATTCGACCGAACTACCTTAAATATTAAAAATATACCAGTCTTCGGTGTTCATCGAGACATTGTCACTTTACGACTGACAGTTTCACACGAATAATGAGAAAAACAATTATTTTCGCGGGTTGCCAAGAGTTTGTTGTAAGCGATGACAATTTTTCACGTCACGTGTCTCGTTATCGCTTGGAATCGACGGTTCAATATTCTCAAATGAACGTTTTATGGCGGCTGTGAGCATAAATACGTTTTTCTATAAAATCGCACTTTGTATAGCGTTTGTTTCAACATCGGTCTGTCTCGGTATTCGTTAACACTCGTCGCGACCCCGTTTATTAGGACAGAACCGTGCAGGACAAAGTAATTGTTCAAACGCCGTTCGGTAAAAGAAAAAAATCACAAGAGAAAACGTTTATTTTTTCATCATTAATTTTTTTTTTCATTACCTTTGCAAAGCAACTGTCTGTAGAAATAACATGCCGCATTGAATACCGGTATTGGGAGCGCGCGTACGAGAGGACTTTCTGCGTAAAGCGATGAGCTGGGAAATCCAGCATAATTCTTATCGGTGAATCCTAAAAATTTCGCAATCGACCTTGTCGATGGTTCTGCCGATCGCACTGCCAATCTCAACGACCTCCTTGCACCTGGGTAATTATGAAATCCGAAACAGTCGCCTTTATTTACATATTTGAATTGGTGTTTCAGATTTATCTGCCTCTTTTTATCAAGCTGTCAGCCCGCGAATAGATATTGTTAAAATTATTGTCCACCAAGCGAAAACAAAGTATAGCTTCGTTCTTAATTTGCTCGAGAGATAATTTAATTATTTCGAGAAAAGAAACGAATGTATAAAGTGTGTAACGAGAACGATTGATTATCACTGTTTTTCGAGAGAGCACTTTGAAGTATTCGTAAATGGCAAAAATAAAAAATAATACAATTGAACGCACGAATGGTGGGGGATGGCGAGATCAATGGGAAATTGCAACGTTGTTGGTTCAGAGGAGAGTTATTCGCTTGGGTTTGGTGTAGCGTGCGTTTCAAACGCGGTGTATCTCGGCTTAACGTGTTTACATATATAAATACTGGTCGTAGCACTCCTCGGAGTCACTGTATCTCGTCTGAGATGTCGACGACGCGACGAGCTCTTGTAAATCACATTTTCCTCATCGCCATTCTCCCTATGGCGCAGGCCTTCAAAGACAGGAATCCCGACATTGACCTCAAGACGGTAAAAAAAAAATAGCGACACGGAACATCAAAAAGAAATAACTGTTGAATTATTGTTACTTGCTGATTTACTGTAAACAATTCTGATTCGATTCGACCGATCAAAGCCCGAATTGGCGACGAAATATGGCTATTCTCTGGAGACTCACAAAATTACGACCGAGGACGGCTACGTGCTGGGAATTCATCGGATTCCCTCTGGACGTCACGGACATGAGGCTCGAAAAAGTTCTGGGAGAATACCGATTTTGCTGCAACACGGGTTGGCCGGAAGTTCGGCCGACTGGGTCATTTCTGGTCCTGGAAAAGCTCTCGGTAAGCCTGCGCCCAATTTTTCTACGACTTTACTTCAAATTTTAAGGAGTTTTGTTTTTTTCGTCACGTTCGATTGAATTATGCAACGACCTATCGGCTCTCACTTATTCGTTTTCTTTCTTTCTATTTATTAATTTTTTTATTTCAAATACGATTTTATGCTAAATTGTCGCAAATTAGGCGTTTCTTTTCCACGCTCGCTCGTTTTTACTCTTACTCGCGCACGCGACGAAGGTTGCGAGAAAATTGCCTGTTCTTCGCGGCGTATTTGCCCCGCACATTCACGTTTAAAGTTTTCTCGCGGGTTTCGACCGACCGAGCGACAGTGCCCGCTCGACTGAGCGCAACTCGAGAGAATGGCCTCGAGATCCGCGGGGAAAAAAGAAATTGAGAGAATATACGTGTCACGCGCGTTTATAATGCAATTAAAAATATGCACGCGCGCTTCTCTTGTCGAGAAATAGGCGCAAACTTTATTGTACACATTCGCCAAGATTTTTGCCTATTGATATACATTTTTCATGTTTATTATTATTTTTTTAAATAATATATGTGACATTTACTTCAAAACATTCGAGTAAACGCTATTTTTCAGGACGTTTTATATTTTTATACCGAGTAAGAACGTCATTTTGTATCGATTGTAATGTTTGTAAAATATATTTTAGGATACATACTGGCGGATGAAGGATACGACGTCTG
The DNA here is from genome assembly GCA_030522545.1 of Cremastinae sp. A BG-2022a. NCBI lineage: Eukaryota > Metazoa > Arthropoda > Insecta > Hymenoptera > Ichneumonidae > Cremastinae sp. A BG-2022a. The sequence continues at coordinate 9,752 of JAPYYW010001255.1, read as the reverse complement.
GCTGGGGAACAATCGAGGCAACGTTTATTCGCGACAACATCAATATTTGTCACCGGAAAATCGAACTTTTTGGAATTTCAGGTAAATTTTATGATTTTCATGTCCAATAGTATTTACCTGAGCTGGTACTCAAGTATGATGAATTATTTAAAAGTGAAATATTAATTTGATGGTAATCTAATTTACTTTGATCAGTCTACGTAATTAAAATTAATAAAATATACAAATGATATTTATATTAACGAATAATAAATTATTCATAACTGTTTTATATAAATTGACATTTTTTTGTGAAGATAATTTTCGTCGTGGATAGTTAAAAAACGTCGTAGTTTCGTCAGTTATAAATTTTTTAATTAACTCAGTATTCGTTTGACTACTACAAGAAGAGAAAAAAAATTAACGTATATACGGGTGGAAATCGAGTAAAATAAATATATTATTTTTCAGTTATCACGAATTGGGTGTTTATGATTTGCCAGCAATGATTGACCACGTTTTGAGAACGTCGGGCCACGACAGACTGTTGTACGTTGGCCATTCTCAGGGTGCGACCCAATTTTGGGTAATGACCTCATTAAGGTAGGAGTCGCGTGACTGTCTATTCAACAGTTTCGCTGTATACGTTTTAACTAAATGTAAAATCATCACTTGAATTTTTTTGGGACAGAATTTTTTCAAAATTTCTACTGATTTTCTTTGACATCTTATTAACATGTGTGCAAAATTTGAAGAGGCTCCACCATGTGATTATCGAGATATTTATTTATTTAAATTATCACTTTTAACATGGGCTCTTATGGGAAATCAAAAAATGTGACAACTTTCAACAATTAATATCTCGATTATTAGATGGTGAAGCTAAAATTTGGCAAACATTTTGACATTACCTCAAAGACGGTTTTTGCAAATATTAAAAAAATTCTGTTTCAAATGATTTTACGCGACTCCTACTTTAAGGCCGGAATACAACGAAAAAACTGCGCTAGCCATTGGCCTCGCGCCCGCAGCCTTCACCGGTAATCTGCGAGGACCGATTACGCAACTCGCCAAGCTCACGTACTTCGGTGTGGTAGGTCACGAACGAACTCGTCTATCAATGCTAATTCGATTGACGAAATTACAATTTTTCCCATAAAGATACGAATTTATAACGCAGAATTCATGTCAGGATTTTTATACAAAAATTAGCCACTCGTATGTTTAAAAAGAGTAATTTAATGAAAAATATTTTGAGGTGGTTCGACCATTGTGTCACACTGATAGTTTTCAATGAAAATTTTATTTGGTACAAACGAATATTTGTTTGACCGATTTTTTAAATTTTATTAAAAAAAAAAGAAATACTAAAATTTAATAGACTAAATAAACGACGTAAATCATTGAAATATCATTTTTTAGATAATACAGCTATACTTCCGTGTATAAGAACGTAACTTTGACACTTGATTATTCAAAAACAATGTAGACGATTTTTTTCTGAATTTATATAAATTTCTTTAGTGACAAAGAACGTTCTTTCAAATTTTCATCGTGTTCTTAACAAATTTCGATTCCCTATACTTTTATCATGTAAAACCTCGTTGATTTTCGCCAACTGTACCGAAACCCCTTAAGGTAATTCTATTAAAAAATCGTTTTCTTAGGATTCTGTTAAAAATTTACTAAAACCTTCGATACAATGTGCAATTATATGTTAAATTTAAAGAGGTTTCACTACGTAGAACTCGAGATATTTACTATCAAATATCACTATTTTCTCCAATTCTAAATATCATGACTTCTGTCTAGTGGAACTTGTTGAAATTTAGCACAGCTCTTTATTGCACTTCAAAGAAAGCTTCCTCAAGTTTAAAAAAAATCCCAAGATTATGATTTTTCGAATTTTCATACATACGTAGCAAGTACAAGTCATCTTGAATGAGCTTGAATGTTAAGTACGTTGTTCTTGAAACAATTAGCAACAACTTTTTTTAATTGCCTTAAACTCAAGAACCATATGGTATCGAGATAAATGGAGATAAAAATTTTTTATTTGACTGTACCGATAGAAATACCATAAAAGACATTTCTAATGGTTTTTTCATTGAATAATTTTGTATTTGTTAAATTAGAATATGTTTTTCAGTGGGTAGGTGAAAGATTTGGTTGGCCAGAATTCAGTTCAAGGTCCGACTGGAGTAAATTCGTTTCAAGTCTGCTCTGCCACAAAGGAGCGCCGACACAATTTTTGTGCAGCAACACGCTGTTTTTGGTGGCAGGATACAGCGAGAACGAATTAGATTTGGTAATGCGTATGCGAATTACATTATGCAACGAATAAAACATCCTAAATAATAAAAATGAAGTGAGTTTCATCGTTTTTTTTGTCTAGGCAAATCTGACGGTGATAATCGGTCACGTTCCAGCCGGAGCTTCCTGGAAGCAGCTTGTCCACTTTGGACAAGGTTACATGAATCCAGGTACCCCTGTTTGACTCTCACGTCCTACGAAATATTTGTCCCGAGACGATTTTTCAATCCAAGACACGTTCGTCCAAGTATTATTTCATTTCGTGCGAATATTATTTTAGGAACGTTCAGGGCCTTCGATTACGTTGACAGGGAAAAAAATATAAAATTGTACGATTCGACGACACCGCCGGATTATGAATTGAATAAGGTCACAGCTCCGATCGCTCTTTTCAGCAGCGACAAGGATTGGCTTGCAGCACCGGAGGTGACAAAAAAATATGTCGAACAATAATTATATAACAGTCAAAACCATACTCGGGATAATATGTTTTTAAATTCGACTCGCAAAAGTACTTTTTTTCCTCTTTTTGTTTTAGGACGTTGATTTGCTAAGTGATAAATTGACGAACGTCGTGTTTAACCAGAAAGTGCCAGGGAACAATTTCAATCACTATGACTTTCTATGGGGAAGAACAGCACCGCAGATGATTTACGAAAAATTGCTAAGGCTGCTCGAGATTTATCGATAAATTTTTTATTTTTTATCGATCTAAAAATGTATCTCATTGAAATTCGATTTTCGTGTTTACAGGAACAAATATTTTACTTTCATAGGGCTATTTATGACGACCCGAAATATGTACATTTTTCAACGAGATATTATTTTTTTACTCGAACAGCGTGAAATTTATCGAGATGAATACGCATTGAAAAAATTTGTGAAAAAAATACTCTCGAGTGTGTATATATAGCACACGAGTGAGGAGTAGTGGTGTGCAAATAGTGCAAATAATTAGCGAATTATTCGAATTATTCGCGAATTATTAAATTATTCGTGAATTTTTGAGTGTTTTGAATTCAGGGTTTGTTATGTTCGGCATTAAAATATAATATTTACGAATAATATACATTTTATTTAAACCATGAAATAAAATTACAAAAACAGAACAATTAGTATACAGTTCTTTTTTAATGAGAATGAAACAACATGAATAATATTGTAGCAAATAAAGTACTATCAAAAATACATTTAAAAATTTGCTATACAAATTTTTATTCAAAAATAATAAATACGATACTGAATCGATAATTTATTTTGAATGTTTTAAATAAAAAAGTATATTATTTGAAAATGTAATATTTTGATGCATGATGTAATTAAAAACAATCGAAAATTCATTGATAATTCGGTAATTCGCGAATTATTCGCGAATTATTCAATTCGAATATTAATATTCGATTCGATTCGATTCGAACGATACTCGCACAGCCCTAGTGAGGAATTAATCACTCGCATCTAGTCAAAGAGGGGAATTTAATCGCAATTTTTATAAAAGTGTCAATACACGAGCGCACACGTGGGTAAATTCATTATAGTATACACGAGAGTAAAAACAAAATCGTCGAGTGCGATAACGCACTTGTCAGAACGATAAGATCGTTAATTGCGTTTCTTAGCCTGCTGATAATGAAAACAAAGAAGGTGGCGATACCGCGATTTATGATAAATTTCTATTTTTTTTCCCCGAGGATTCCGCGTAAGTAAAAAATGGGTGCGCAAATCTTTTGTTTAGAGATTTAGAATTAGGATATTAGGAGATAGTGAAAATAAAGTGATATAGCGAAAAAAAAAGTTTGTTCTTATCATAACCGTTACAAGTCGAACCACGCAAAATTTTATCGATTGTAATACAGAAAATCTTGATGTGATAATAAACGTGACTGATAATGAGAAAAAGTGTCCTTACGTGAGCCTGTAAACACTGGAGTACATTGGCAAATATTTTTTTAATTATTGAATAACGAGATAACACTGTTGTTTGTTGTTGGAGAATTTTTTTCAATCTTAATGAAATATTAGTTATGTGTATAGTATACTTGAATTTAAAATACAAGTCACGTGTCAGAAAAAATGAAAAGCTTCGAGGAATGAAATCACATTCTGTACAAATTAATAAATATAAAAGCGACTGGTCTCAATGTTTACAAATGAAAGAATTTTTAAGTTAAAGAAAGTGAAAATTTAAATAAAAAACATTTAAACAACTGCATAAGATTTGATGAATATTCGTAATCGTTATCGCAAGTATTTCGACGTAAAAATATTTGCGTTAGATAATTTTCCAATGCACAAGTGCGATAAAGTTAAACTGGATTCAGTGCCGATAGGGAAAGATGAAAAGAAATTTTTTAGCCCAAGATTGGATGCTGCTTTTGTCAAATAATGATAAAGTGATCAAAGATCGCGAATCTCGCACTATTCTTTTCCGAAGAACAAAAGTTTCTTATATAAATAAACAGAATTCACTATCGATGGTCAGTCAATTCAATTCAGTGATGAGATTCGCTCTGAGACTTTCGTCTCTTTTAGTTTTAAGTTTCGCCTTGAAAATTTGCAAATCGTTGGAAGTCAACGATTTGGGAGAAAAACGTACAAATTATTTGAAGTTTCACGAAGATGCTAAATTACAACCAGTAAATATATGATAATAAAAACGATAATAATAATAAAAATTGTAGCTTCTATTAATTATATTATATATATGAAAAATTATATATGAAAATGTATTATAAATGAAAAAAATATACGTCGATTTCCAAGAAAATTAATTACTATTTATCGATATTCATCTGAATAAGGATTTTTTTAGATGGAATTAATCGAAAAATATAAATACAATGGAGAAACTCATAGAGTTGTGACGGAGGACGGATACGTTCTGGAGATGCACAGGATCACGGGTCCCCAGGGCGACCCGAATCCCAGAGGGAAACAGCCAATATTGCTGATGCACGGTCTACTCACTAGTTCGGTAGATTGGATCATAACAGGACCGACTAAGGCTCTTGGTACGCTCTCATTTATCCCTCTAACGAGATTTCCTAAAATCTAATAATTAAAATAAAAATATTCCTATTAAGTTACAATTTTATTATTCACGAATTTCATTTGTCAGGCTATCTTCTTGCTGACGAAGGCTACGATGTCTGGATGGGAAACAATCGAGGCAACACTTTTTCTCGAGCGCACAGAAAATTATCAACCCTCGACAAAGATTACTGGCAATTTTCGTACGAGAATAATTTTTCGATATCATATTTTCCTGAATACAAAAAAAAAGGGCGGAAATAATGAGATTCTTTTATTTCATTTAAGATGGCACGAAATCGGTTGCAAAGATCTTCCAGCGATGATTGATTACATTTTGAAAAAAACGGGAAGGGAGCAACTCATTTACGCGGGTCACAGTCAGGGCACGACCGATTTTTGGGCAATGGCTTCGGAGCTTCCGGAATATCAGAATAAAATAAAAGCGATGTTCGCCCTGGCCCCAGTCGCTTACGTTCATCACATAAAGAGCCTATTCTATCGAATCGTCGCTCAAGCCACCAATGACATTGCGGTGGGTCCTAATTGATCAGAAGTTCAATTTCTCTATTTTGAATATGGCACCTATACGAGTTCAAGTATTTGAACATTTTTTTACATTTAATTCATTAATTAATTACTTTACATTTTATTCATATTTTTTGCTTATAACTCTTACTCTTGCTTTTTTTACATTTAATTAATTAATCAATTAATTACTTTACATTTTATTCATATTTTTTGCTTATAAGGTAATCGCCGTTTCAATAGTTGAACATTTGTTTCAAGAATTGAACGGTACTTTATTTATAATTTTAAATATGAATAACTTGGAATAGATAAATACTTAAAAAAATAAACGCCCTAATAAATAAAATATCAGTCAATTATTCTGATGTGAATTTGAAACAGACTTTTTTGCTATAATATTAAAAAAATAAAAACAAAGTGGCAGAAATCCTGCAGAGATGTACAATTTTGGGACGTTTACGTTACAGAGATTATTTCGTCTTCTTGGCTGGTACGAATTTGAGCCATCGAGCGAGTTGATAAAAGAGCTGACGTCTGTTGGATGCGAAGATGGGGCTTGGTTCCAACCAGTATGTACCAACATAATTTTTCTGATATCAGGCTTCGGCTCTGATCAACTTAACACGACGAGCCTCTCAACGATCCTTGGACATGTACCTGCAGGCTCTTCAGTCAGGCAAATCGTCCATTATGGTCAACTAATCAAAGCACGTGAGTTTTTATTTTTCACAATTATCAAAATTTATTATATCTTTTAAATAATTATACAACTCTACGGGGGAAAAAATGTTCCTCGAGCCTGGGTTTGTTCAGAGATTCAATTATTTGTATTTTTTGTATTTTTGTAAAAAATTGAAATTGAGTGTAAAACAGATTTTCCTGGGATCAATAAATAACGAAATTATACTTCAAGTGTAATCAGTAACCGGTCAAAATCTCAGTAAAGGGACTTCACGTGCTTTATTTCAAGAAAAATCGTTATCTTTTCTTTAAGATTGCACAAGGCTATTGGCTTGCACCCTTACACTTATCATTGTATAATTTTTCTATCTTTGTAGAATGATTTTTTAAAAGTATTATTATTATTTCAGGAAAATTTCAGCATTTCGACCACGGATTAATCGGAAATATGAAATATTATAAAAGTATCAGGCCCCCACTTTATAATTTATCGAAAATAAACGTCCCCGTTTCCCTGCATTACGCGTCCAATGACTGGATGTCTGTTCCGAAAGACGTCAATCGTCTCTATCAAGAACTCGGCAATCCGATCGGTAAACTTAGAGTTCCGCACGAACATTTCGGCCATATTGACTTTCTCTGGGGAAAAGACAGCAGGGAGTTGCTTTACAACAAAATCGTCGCCATGATGAGAAAATACAAAGACTGAGAAACAATTTTTTTTAAATATTAAAATGTTGCATTCCAGAAGGCTTCATCGATAACGAATAAAAATGTTTGAACACTTTATTACTTCTTATCTCTGAGCATTCGATAAATTTTTTTTCACAATTTCAATTGAAACGAGATCAATAGATAAAATTTTTATCATAAGTATTTTCGTCCTTATTCTCTCAACGCAAAATCTGCTGAATTACTTCTAAATGATAAAAAAAATCATTTCATCGATATCCAATTCTGAGATAATTCAACATTTCCTCGTTGTTTGGTATTTTTTGTATTAATTCTTTATTCTCGTTTTAAATCAAAGTGCTCGATCGAACAATCGTCGATTCATGCACTGCGATTTATGATCGAAAACTGATAAGAAGCCACAATTCGGAAGACTTAATCATTGCCAGATGGACGAATTTTTTGATAAAGTTTATATAGGTTGTAATTCGAGAAATTTGTCAGTCGAAATTTTACGACGGTGGCATCCGGAATGAAGATCGTCGTGCTAGCCATTTTTGTTTTTGTCTCTGCAAAAGCTTTGGAAATCAAAGATCTCGCAATTTCGGATTTCAACGAGGATGCTGAATTGACTGCGGTAAGTTATTCAAAACAAGTGCATGACGAAAATTTTTAATTAACGTAACGATAAAATTTGTGGTGCATATTAAAAACCGTAGTATATGTAACGTGTTTGATAAAAAAATGACAAAGTACTATTTTAAATGTATCTATAAAAATAAATAAAAAATTACAGAGACAACTTATTAAAAAATATGGCTACGAAGGAGAGACTCATTTTGTCACAACTGAGGATGGATACATCCTCGAAATGCATAGAATAACCGGATCCAACAACAATCCAAAAGCCGATGGGAAACAACCAATTTTGATAGTGCACGCATTTTTGAGTAGTTCGGTCGATTGGGTAATAATTGGTCCAGGAAGAGCTCTGGGTACGTTTTCTCGATATATATTATTCTACATTTTTTTTCTAATTCATGGTAATATTAAGAGATTTTATCCCCTACAACCTCTATAAGTTTGGGCTACAGAGGCTCGAAAAATTCGTACATAAATTAAAAGTTACAAAAAATATAATCACCAAAAAAAAACATTAAACAGTCTATCTGAAATCTAAAGATCAAACGGATTATACATATAGTCAAGTTTATTGACAATAAATACTAATCTTTACGATCGTCGGTTTTTAAAAATATTTTCTTTTGTGATAAAGTAACGACGAAATATATTTAAGACGAGGTTATTTTTACATAATTATTAAGAAATGAAGATATATTTTTAAAAAAATTAATATCGTCAGTGACCTTTAAATGTTTTTCATCGTATCTCTTGGGTAACTTCGGCAATAATCTATCGAGTGGTTCTCGAGACATCATATATCCCATAATTCCGAGAACAATAACGCATTTGAAATATATGATACGTTATTCAAGTGTAAAATTTGATTGAATGCTGTAGCTCATAGAATTTTAAAAATACGAGCAATAACGCGGCCGCTTTTTTTTATATGTTTGAATTGATATTTTTCTGTTCTTCTAGACGCATACTTTATACAACTTCGCATAATGCGCTCTATTCCGATAAATCGATTAGAGGTTTCATTTCTTTTTTTATATAGGTCACATCCTCACCAACATTTTTAAAAATATTTCAAAACGATATTATAAATATAAAATATTAAAGTACTTACTTTTCGTATGATTGAACATTACTGGAACTGACAATAGAACTGACACTCAATTGAACTTGTCGAATTATTTCTATGAAATGTTTTTCGGTAACGAAGAACTATCTGGCGAGACTCGTCACGTCTTACCCTGACACTTTATACCGGTCTACTGACTCCAAATTATGTCATTAAACCGAACAATTAAGACCGTGTTCGGTTTTTCCCTCGACCGATCACCATGGAAACAATTAATGACCGAGGGATTAACGATAATTTGAAAATTTTTTTTTCCTCGTTACGCTTGACGAATTTTCTCTCTTTTTTTCAATATTAACGATCCCCAAACTATTCAGGTATATTTGTCCAGGTATATTTTATATAAATAATAGAAAATTATATTGCAAGTTTATTTCACATGAGCTGTTCGAGGAGCTCCAGCCTGACTTTTCGCGAATCGAAAATATAGGAAAATGTCAAAATTTCAAGTGGCGATATCTTTTCGTGTTCTCGACGATATCGATTTCATAATAGGTAATTCCTGAAAATTTTTGCAGGACAAAATGAATGATTCAAACATCAAGGTCATTATTTTCAAAGCAGTGCACGTTGATTTTTTAAAAAACGAGCGAAAACTCGACCGCTTATTTTGATGTTTGAATTGATATTTGGCGGTTTTTCTAGGCGCACTCTTCATACGACTTCGTATAATGCGCGATATTCTGATTAATTGATTAGAGGTTTCATCTCTTTTTTAATATAGAACACATCCGCACCGACTTATTATTTTAAAAAGTATTTTGAAACGATATTATAA
>JAPYYW010001254.1:0-31716 GCA_030522545.1 Cremastinae sp. A BG-2022a | reverse complement strand
ATTTTTAACAACAAATATCTCAACTTCGGCACGGTGAAACCTTATAAAATTTGGCATGAAGCTTTACACAACATTAAAGAATGTATGTTTAGTTTTTTTCAAAAATCTATCGAAAATTTGTTTCGTCATTTTGGTAATCATATAACTAGTACATTTGACCTTGGATGACCTTGTATTGCGAGTATGTTATTTTCGAGACAATTTATAATAACTTTTTTTAATGAACTTAGACTCACAAATTACTCGGTATGTGAGAAAAAATGAGTTGAAACTTTTTGATTTGACTGTCATGGCACAACATCCTTAAGTATGTCTGGGAGAGATAATCCCAGCAGAAGGTAAATTCTTTACTTCAAGGATATTGAGTCCATAGAGCAAAAAATCGAAAGTTTGACAACGTTTTTTTTTCTCATGCGAAAAGTCGTTTGAGACCAAACATTTATTAAGAAAATTTGCTGCAAATTAACTGAAGAGAAACATATTTGAAATTTAAGGTCATCCAACGACAGGTTTACTCTCTATATGTGATTGCACAAAACAAATGATGAAATTTCTTTTAAAAATTTGATGAAGCTTCTTTAATGCCATACAAAGATCAGTGCAGAATTTTACTTGAATTAAGAAGCTCGTTACTGAGATATTTATTACACAAAATTGCAACTTCAAACACGAGTTCTTATGGAAAGGTTAATAAATAAATAAATAAATAAATAAATTATTAACAATTCATATCTTAATGAGGAGTTTCCTAAAGAGCTTTTGCTCTACGGACCCAACACCCTTAAGGCGATTGCGCCGTGACAGTAAAACCTCAAATTTTTGCCTTAGTTTTTCTCACGTACAAAGTGGTCTGCGAGTTTAAGTTCGCGAAGAAAAATTGTTGCAAATTGGCAAGCAAATACAAGGTAGTCCAAGGTGATGCGTGCCTACTATATGTAATTAATAAAATTTCAAACAAATTTTAGTTTAGATTAAAGAAAAAATCTAAACGAAAGCTTCTTTTGTATAAAAATGTGTGAAAATTCTAGGTTTCACCATGTGGAAAAAATATGATTTTTTTCCAATAAATATTTCGACTTCCGCATATGGTGAAACCTTTTAAAACTTGATACACATGTGCATACGACGTCAAAGGAACGATATAAGGGTGCAATCACCTTAAACGTCAGAAAAACGTTATGAAAACAGAAGAAACTTTTCGATAAAACAAAAAAAATAATGTTTTTATCAAATTCTTTCTTATTTGAATCATGGAATCGAAACCCTTTGAATATTTTTTCGTAGATGTATCAAATTTAATTTGTTTGTTCCCTTATAGGATTATACAGGCTCTGTGGGTCTGCGACGAAGAAACGAATATTGCGAGAAGCCTTCGAGAGGAATGCGAGATCGGTCGATTTGTCACCCGACAACGTGCCGGACATAAATGTTATTACGGGAGTACTGAAGGATTATTTGCGAGAATTGCCAGAGCCATTGTTCACGAAATGTCTCTACCAAATGATGGTTGATGCGCTCGCGGTATGCTTGCCGGACGATCCTCAGGGCAACGCTAAGCTCATGTTTAGTATTCTCGACTGTCTTCCCAAAGTCAACAGGGTGAGTCCAAGCATCACATTTTATGGTGCACTTAAATCCATACTTTAATTATGATAATTAAAGTAACAATAAAAACATGCCCAGTCGTATTTGGGTACATATTTTTTGTTGGATTTTATTATACCATAAATAATTATCATTCATTATTATTATTTTACTTTCAATATTCCTACGGGTAGGAATCCTAAGAAAACGATTTTATACTAGAACTACCTTAAGATCACAATATTTAACACTTGCTCTTATTGGAGAGTAGAAGAAATGGTGATTTTCGATAATAACTATCTCGAATTCTATGCAGAGAAACTTTTAAAAAAATTAATACACATATGCTCGTGACATCAAAAATATTTTATGCATAACTTTAACAAATTCCTAAAAAAATCGTTTCGTCGACGCACCATCTCAAATCACGTATTGTACCTGTATGTTATGGACTATAATTTGATATTCATATATACGAAAGAACCTCGGAATATTGTAAAATGGACCGAAAAATCGTTAATGGAATAATAATTTTTGTATTTTCAGTGTACATTGATGTACCTGTTGAATCATTTGGCAATGGTCGTGTCACAGTGCAATAAGATGTCACCGGCGAGCCTAGCCGTGTGTTTCGGTCCAGTATTGATGTTGCACGCCGAGGACAATGGTCCGCCGTTAGATTTTCAACAGCCGATAGCCGTGCTGAAATATCTCCTAGAGATATGGCCGGTTAAGTCAGGTAATGTTATCCATGGATCGGGAACGTCGACGGCGAGGGGCTCGAAGAGCTCTTATCTACGGGCGAGTTACGAGACGAGACGTTGACGCGACCTGGCGTCATCGAGCTCGTTTGCGTGCGCCTAGAGGAAGGAACGAAGGATAAAGTTTCACTCGTGACACGGTACAGATCGATACGTTCCACACAAATACGAAAACCATGGGAAACACACCCTCAACAGAGGGGGGACGTTAAACACTTTTAAACACACATTATCCAACTTTTCACTTTGAAATGTATACGCGTCAATCCAGAACACTCTGACATCGACACCAACGACAAATACTCAAAAAAACACGTTTTATTGCTTGACATGAACGTTTAGAGGAGCTATGGTAGATTTGCATTAGAAAGTAGTTTATCAGAGGAATGGAATTACAATTCAAATCTCGAACCGTTGTAGACGATTGAAATTTTATCGCGCCTTACGTCGCGTTTTCGTCCGGGCTTTAATATTAAATAAGAACATCCGATTCATTTCTTGCCTCGCTCCAGCATTACGTCGCATGGGAATAAACCTCATTTCTGGACATTACGATAATAGTATAGAGGATACCAATTGCGCGTTAAGGTGGTTCGGAAGAAAAGCAGCAAGTCTGATTTTACAATCGGAACATATATCTTGAAAACTTTTTTTATTGTCTCAAAAGGTACAGGATACATATAGTGCCAAAAAAAGAATTCTTTTATCTCTTTTATTGTATTCAATATTTTTTATTGAGCTCTTACTCGATCATAATCATGATTACATAACATTTTTAGTAGAAACGAACGATATTTGACGTTTGTCAATGAAAAGATAACTGTAAAAAATGGAAATGTTACATGTTGATGGGAGGTTTGCAAAAAATTTCGTTCTGATAAAAATAAATAAACGTGTTGTAAAATTTTTGAATAAAAGTGAGGTGTAAAAAGACTGCAAAATGCAGAAAGTAACAAATTTTGACAGATGAGATCCCTCACGTTTGGCAGTTACAGCTGACGATTTGATCGCTTTATGAAAAGAGATAGATGCCAAAAAAACAAAATTTAATTCGTTATTGCAAAAAAAAACTGTACGATAAAATGCTCTCATCTTTTGCAAGAGTATTCTGCATTTTACAGAGCTTTGAACGAGAGTTTTCAATTGTATGGTCAAACGACTAAATTTTGAGTAATCTCATTACTTCCGGTGAATTTCTTGAATTTTGTGAATAATGTGCATCATAAGGTGCATGTGAAACACCTTATTTCAAGTGACTTTTCGGACAAATCCCACGCTCGTATTTTTCAATCAAATTAAGTGAAATTTAAATATGTTATGCAAAATACGCTGTACTAAAGCAAGACATTCTTGGAATTTCAAAAAATGAAAAAAAAATTGTTACTTCGATGTTTTTAATTTTTTTAAATTTCAAGAATGTCATGCCCTAGTATAGCGAATTTTTCATAACATATTCAAATTTCAATTAATTTGCTTGAAAAATACGAGCGTGGGATTTGTCCAAAAATTCACTCAAAATTGTATGTTTCACATCACCTTAAGGTATTTTCGAATGCCTATATCTTGTAATCACGACACGGTCAAATAACATGTTCTTTTTCAATTAAACGTGTTGAATAACGTACTGTCTGTTGCTCAAAAAAAAAAATAGGGCATTGCACGTAACTCAATATTTCTGTTGTTTCTGGTGAACCACCTTGAATGACTCAGGAGCAACGGGAAGAAATGAATTAAAGGATGCGAAAGATATGAATGACGATAGGGTTAAAAAGAGCCGAATAATCAGTGATTCATTTCACAGACAGTTCGGAAGATTTCTTCAGTCGTTTCAACGCTCCCTCGAGTTACGCCACAAGTCGTGCGCAGCAGCAGCTCCAGCAGTCATCTGCATCAGCAGCAGCAGCAGCATCATCAGCAACTTCAGCAACAGCAGCAGCAATTGCTTCATCAACTCCAACAGCAGCAGCAGCAAATGCAGGCACAGCAGCAAGTGCACCAGGCAACTTTGGGACGGTCAGGTCTGCCCTGGCAGCAGCAACCCTTGCATCATCATCAGGTGTCCACTTCAACCTCCGGGGTACTCGCCCCGTCCATTCGTCCTCCGCCACCGGTCAAGCCACGACAGGTTTGTCCCAATATTATCGCACTTTCCTTCTTCCATCAAGGTTTGACCAAATAACAAAGCAATATCGCAAACGAACGAAATAATCGAACCTCCTTTGTTCACTTTCAATCATCATAATTTCACGATCATCCTCACGTTTTTTTTTACTGCGTATTACATTTTTCTGCAATATCCAGATGATAACGTGTGCATGCTCTCTGTGTGTACAATTCGCTATTATTATCAGTGTTTTATACTGTTTTCTCATAATCACTCTATCGTTCGTTTCTCTTTATCAAAGCTTGCCGAAACGACGAGACTCGTCCAGCCGAGAGAATCGATGATTTTGTATTAAGGATGTATGGGACAGACAATTCTAGTAAAAAGTAAATTCTTTACATTACATTGCTCGTAAAACTCAGACTTTGGTTTTTGCTAAAAAAATTTTCAATTATTTGAATCTTAGTTTGTTTATCGATTAGCAACTTGAGCATATTTTAAAAATAATTTTAATATTTATTTTTGTTTAAACAATAAAATTATAAAAAATCTTAGTAAAACGTTTTGAAATCTTGTCTGTACAAAATGAACACTGCTACGAATAAGTATATAAAAAAAATTAACAAGAATCGTATATATTTAAAAATTTATATTCAGTGCAAATTTTCGAATTATTCTTAAGAAGCAATGTTGAATCTCAGTAACTTTGGAATTTAATAACTCTTAAACCACTCAGTAAAACCGCACAAATTTGGCATTTTTTCATGTGCTCAAGGTAGTTCTATCAAAAAATCATTTTCTTAGGATTTTGTTAAAAATTTGCAAATACCTTCTTTGATACAATTGTATATTAAATGTTAAAAGATTTCACTATGTAGAATTTGCGATATTTATTGTCAAACATCACTATTTTCTATACAGTCTCCCATAAGAGAGCACGTGTTAAATATTTCGATCTTCAATTCTGAATATCTTGACTTCTGGGTAGTGAAACTTTTTAAAATTTTGCACAACTCTTTATTGTACTTCAAAGAAGCTTCCTCAAGTTTTTTTTAAAAATCCTAAGATTATAATTTTTTGATTTTCATACATACGTAACAAATACAGGTCACCTTTGATGACCTTGAATTTTAAGTATGTTGTTTTTGAAACAATTTGCAACGACTTTTTTTAATTGACTTAAGCTCAAAAATCACATGGTATGGAGATAAATTGAGATAAAAACACTTTTGATTTGACTGTACCTATAGAACTACCTTAAGAACAAAATATCAAAAATTTATGAAATTCTCATATTTTTACAAATATCGCTCATACATCCTTAAATTTGGGACAATCCAATAGGAAATTGTTGAAAAATATCGATAAAGTTCGACGCTCGTGCGAGTCTCGTCTCTTATCCAAGAGCAATTCGTGTCGCAATTCATGAATTTTTTCGTCTCTGCCCGCTTCGCGCATTTCGCGATGCATCATTGCTCCATATATTATTTCCAAACTTTCGACCCATTGACTAGCGAAGAATAAATTTGAAAGAAAAAAGATAAAGCGACGGCCACGAAGTACTTGAAAAGCAAAAAAGAAGAAGATAAAGAAGAAGAAGAAGAAGAAGAAGAAAACGAAACCATTGCCAACTGTGTTTATCTAGCCTTCTCAATTGTTCGTACTCTTTCTTTTTTCGCACATATTCAGAGCAAGCGCAAATTGCCGGCTCTACCAAACCGCTGACAGCACAGAGACGCCGCTTCTTGCACAGGTATCATCTCGTTATTAGTTTATCATCCCATTTAAAAGAAATCCATCTCTGTCGATTGTCCTTACGTTTTTCGGCACCGTGAATAATTTTGGTCCCTCTACCAAGTCTCTCGAGTCTCGTAAAACGCACCGTGTGTCAGCTTTTTTATTTCCGAAACTATATGCTTACTTGTTTACCATTGAGCTCGATCATCGCATGGCCACCTTGCCTGCCGATTACGTAAAGAGAGATGTCGAGAAGGGAGGCAAAAATCGACACATACACTGTAAAAAATTTGGTGTTAAAAATAACACCAGTTTAAAACCACGAGTGGTACTTATATAGGTCCATACCCTTTTTTTATTAATCACGGTATTAATGGGCGATGTCTAATTCACAGTGTAAATTCGGTGTTTTTTTGAATAAATGACCCTTATATACAGCTAAAAATATGGTAGATTTTACTATTATATAAGTGGCAACTATATACTGATAATAAAACTAAATTTACGTTTTTAGATCAATTAAAAATGTTGGAGTAAAACCAAAAGACGTTATATAAAAAATATATCGTCCAGTTTTTGAGAAAAAAAAATTATAGTGGACATTTTTCCATTTTGGAAACCATTTAACACTCTCGAAGTTCAGTATAAGTGAGGAAAATTCAATAAAAGTAGCATAATTATGTTTCTTTTACAATTGCTGATAATATTTTCAAAAATTCTTAATATTCTACCTGTTTGTAGACACTACTTTTTCGTCAAAGGGAACAACCCCCCTTTTATACGGCACTTATTATGTTAACTATGGAACTACCTTAACGTTCTTTGGTGTAATATTAGAAGGTATGCCAAATTTGAAGATGCTTCACAATCTAGAAATCGAAATATTTATTGTCTAAAATCACAATTTTTAACAAAAGGTAGCGAAGATTTTTGATTTTTAAGAATTCCTCGATTCAATTCCTAGCAAGCGAATGATATTAAAAATTGGATACAAGGCAAGTATATTAGGTATACAAATTAATAAGGTACGTGTTTGATAATTTCATATCACAGTTACATAAATTGATGAAACTTCGGCAGTTGCCCCAACGATGGAATAAAAGTCGTCGAAAGTAATGCAGATTATTTTCAGTATTAGATGGGTCTTCATTGGTTTAGAAATAAATTTTGAATTCCATTAAAAAGGGCACTTTTTTAAATTGTACACCAATAACATATTAAAGGGAGAAATCACTTTGAATTTTATTTTCATTTTTTTCCATTTCCTGAAAGATACCTTTTTTTTGAAAATGCTCTCACCAAATTTTATTAAGAAATTCGTAAAATTCACAGAGATACAGCATTTCATACGAAACTGTTCCAATGCACGACCATGCCGAGTGGCAGACTTTAAACGCGTTTTTCTCGAAATTATATTTTTCAACCTGGTTGACAGCTTACCGAAAAAACTATTAATCCGATTTGCATTGATTTAGTCTCAAAATTTTCATAAATCGAATCTCTGAGACACCACGTAGAGGTTTTTTTGATAAAGGGCCTCTTTCTATTTTTTTTCGAAAAATGATGAAAAATTTCGATAAAAATTAAAAAAAAAACGTAATTTTTTCTCCATTTTTTTAGATATAGAAAATCCCCTACGTGGTTCTCTAGAGGTGTATAACTAGTGTTTATGTATATTTTTTTTGTATTTTTTATATGAACATCCCTCTAGCAGCGACGTACATCGAAAATTATTGTGAAGATTTCGATAAAAAAAATTTGTAAACCATCTTCGATATGTGCATAATAAATACCCGTACTCATATAAAAAAAAAAAAACATTTATCATTTTCTTGAAAAAAATTGTGAAAAATACACCCTGTTTTCGCGAGTTCAAAGTGGTTTCCCCCCCTAAATCTCAGCATATCCACCAATATCACCCCAAAATCTTGAATATTCGAAAATCATCGGACCACCTTAATTGTAGTACAAAAATAAAACAACATCTAAAGCAATTGGTACATATAGTTGTCACTTAACAGTGAAATCTACAATCACGATATACATATCTCTCAGTGTTGAATTACGAAAACGACACCGGCTCATTTAAACCCATTGTAGAGTGTCATTATCACTAAATTAAATTGAAAAAAAGTGTTATTATTAACACCGATTTTACAAACCACTCACACTTTGCCACAAACACCACCGATTTTTTACAGTGTACTTTTTAAATCTCAAACTAATAGTCAGAGCCGAGATTTATTCAGTATATTTTGTCTTTTTTTTTGTGACGTGTGTTGCGCAGGTGATAGTCTCGTCTCCCGGTTCACCTAGCAGCGAGGAGTCAGCGTCGCCGGAGCCAATTAACAAGGGTTCTCGGGTTTTGGGCCGGGACGTGATCGGCTTCGGCAACGGCAAGGCGACGGGTGAGACGACGACGATGACGACGATGGGGACGATCGCGATGACGACGAGCGCCGCGACGCCGGTCTCGGCGAATCAAACGACGAGCACGGCGACGACGGTGACGATGATGCTCCCGGCGACGACGTCGACGATCGACCAGATAACTCCGACGAGCAGCGTCGACACCGAGGAGGGTCATCCGTCCCATCCGGAGGAGGGTGAGCGCGGGGTCGAGGGCGACGCCGAGGCCAGCGACGACGATCACGTCGCGAAACGCAACAATAATTAATTCCTCGACTGTCCCGTGGTAACGAGACACTTTTGCTGATTGTAAACGCTCGCGATAGCTGTTCATCCGATTTTCAATGAATACACACGTTATATAACGAGAGGCGAAGAGAGGAACAAATAATCCGAACATGATACGACGATTTGAAATAAAGATAAGAATAAAAAAAAACAAAAAAAAAGGTTAAATAATATCGTTAATAAGAAAATAATGAAAATTCAGAGAAGCCACATATACACACAGATATCGAATACACTATCTGGTACTGCGAGGGGGAGAAAATTGTCGAATCAGAAAAGAATAGAGCTGCGATTGTTGCCAGGCAGGTTAACATTCAGGAGAGCTGGTTCACGAGTGGAGCGTTTTTCTTTTCACTTCGGTGTATAATTGAAGGAATATCTTGAAATGCCAAAAATAATATCTCCATTTGTCATACCGATTTTTTAAAATTACGAGGTTACCCGTGTGTCGACGTGGTAACAGGAGGAGGAACATTTTTTATCAAGAACTTCGCTTTCATCCACTTTAACTTTTAAATCCTTCGGGGAGATTTGAGGGAAGAGTTAAAATGAAAAATAAGAACGAATACCTTTCTGATTATACACTATACACCTCTTTCGTACTTTAAACACGCCAGTCCGAAGCGCAGTAATTTTTTCGAATTTTATATATTTATGTACCGATCACGAAATATCGTATAATCTTTAAAATATAAATACACGAGACAATATACAAAAAATAAACGATCTCTCGTGCATTACTGAAATAAAAAATTTGAGGAAACAAAATGGAACAAATATTAAAAAAAAAAAATAATGATCGTTTCGATGTTTCTACACAGAATCCACGTTCGATTTTTATAATTAATAAACGACGCCTAATAAATGAGGAATAAACAGAAAGACCGAAATGAGGAACAAAAAACGAAAATTCGTGATAAAACGCGACAAAATATAACGTCTTTTTCTCATCTTTGTAATATCTTTTTTACCGTTTTCTTATACTCGAAAAAAAAACTCCTTCGTCTCATATTATTCGCGGGAGAAACATTTTCGTCGTTCATAAACCAAGCTCCGAGCATCGATGTGTATTCTATTCTACGAACCGCGTTGGCTACTTTTTCACGAGCTCATCGCGAGAGATGGCAAGCAATATACGAAAAATCTCTGTACATGAAATAATTTTTTGGGCTTTCTTCATTTTTTATCCAGAACGAATGAGAAGAGTGCATTTTTTGACCCATTTTATGAAATCCGAAAAAAAAACGAACGAAAAAAAGCAACGTTGGGTAAAGACGAGTGATTAGCAAAAAAGGAAGAAGACGAAACAAAAAAAAACGATATCGATTCAACGACACATAATAACGAGACACTCACACGAGATATCGATAAGAGTCGAAAAAAAAAATAATCACACGAAACACTGAGAAAAAAAATTTGGTGACGATTGAAAAAAAAATAAATAAAAAAATAAAGAAACAAAAAGACTAGAGGCGCGTTGGAGACGATGAATAAGAGTTATAAAAATCCGTATCACAGTAGAAAAGGGTAACAAAGCAGACGGGAAAGGGATGAAGCATTAAAAATGAAACAATAACGCTAACACGAAGTGGCATAACATATACATATTATATATATGCATAATAATAGTCCGTTTATATACGATATTGTACTGTGTATACATACTATACATATACATATGTAGAATAGCCACGATATACATGTGCTTTTGATAAAAACTATTAATTAATAGCGATTAGCTAAATCTCGTTCACGACTACTGAGTTGCACGAAGAAACAGGCAAGAGAGCGAGAAGAAAGAAAAATGGCGAATGAAATGGTGAGGAATAAGAGCCAACGATGAGATCGATGGACAAAAAATCGAGGAGAAAAGATTGAAGTGAAAAAAACTCGAAAAATTTTTGTCAGAGGGGATTAATATATGAATGTATAAATTTTCGAGGCATGCCGATACGGTGTATAGGACGTGTAACATTACGTACGAGTCGCGGTAAACGAAATTGAAGGAATAAGCTCGAAATGGGGAAAAAAAAGGAAAAAAAAAATCGAATCACGAGAGAGAAGGAGCGACGAAACGGGCGCTCAGAGATTGTTGTAATTATGACAATATAGGGATGAAAGAAATTTAAAATGAGGGTCGCGACGCGATAATAATTGCCGAGGAGTTACGAAAACGAGGGAATAAAAACCTGAAAATAAATCCAGACGAACCGCTACCTTTTAACCAGTAACATAGCCAGTATTATTGTACGTCTAGAAATTAAAAATGAGAAATAAAAGAAACGGTCGTTTTGACGCAGGGTGAAATTCGTGTGAATGCTCGATCGATCGTAAGGAATAAAAAAAAGTATACAAAAGAGGAGCAAAAAAACGCATCAGATCGTTCGCATCGCTACGAATTTTGCCGAATCTCCGTGAAAAAGAGGAACAGAGAATACACATTGACACTGACACTTTGATTGTAAAATACACACACTAAGATTCGCACAGTTAGTTATATTTATCCCGCGAGGATTATTATATAGATTATCGACGACGAAGCAGATGGATAAGTGAGAACGAGATTAATTAGCAAACGGGGGAAAAAAAGAAGATGTGTAACAAAATATATAGTGTCGATTATTATATCGTTTTATTTACATGTATATTGTATAGAGTTCGGTGTACCATAACTAAATTTTTAGACTCTGTTCCCTTTTTTCCCCACATATTATTTTCTCGAGTCGAAAAATTAATTAATGACGAATCCACGTTGTAAATTCGTAACTGTCTCTCGATCGCGTTGAATAAATCTGAGCAACGTCTGGATACCGTTGAAAATCACAATCTTTTGAATAAAAAAATAATTTTTGGTGAAAAATAAAAGCTTTTGCAAGAAAACATATTTTGCGAAAAATTTTCATACGGTTTTCGTCATTTTAATCTCACTGATTTAATTTTTCGCATATCCTTCGACAACCTCGTTTTCGTGTAAATTTTCATTAAAATGTACAGAACTATATCTTTTTTTCAATATTTAATTTGTTTTTTGTGAAGAAATAATGATGTGTGTTTTTCGGTATCCGGCGAGTGTCGAGGATTTTCAGTAATTCTCGTTAATGTGCGTGTTGAATTATGAATTATTTGGATGACGAGTGAACGTGGAACGTGAGACAGTAGGAGCGAATTATTGATAATATTACGAAGAAGCACACTGCCGCAATTTTATAAATTGACTGTTATCGTGTATCCGTATTCGATCGATCGACCGGAGCGTCGATTGTTCCAATAATCAAGATAAAATACAAACGATCAGGTATTTAAAATACCTTGTTTTCTTCTTATTGATGTCAGGTATATAAAAAAATATATATATATATATATATTTCGATAGAAAAACAACGGGACGGACGCTTCGCGAGGTCCCGATCGATCGAGCCGGATATTTTTTATTCTAAGGATCTTCTGAGCGCACACTTTCAATTCGTTACGTTGTACGATCGAATTGAAACCTCCTAATGAATGAGAGAAAGGAAAATGAGGTAACAATTGAGAAAATGGATTAACGAGAAAAATAAAAAGTCGCCTGAAATCGAAACGAGAGAGAGAGAGAGAGAAATAAGGGAAGAACCAAAGCCTTTTTTGCTAATTTCTTTTTTCTATCGAATACGATGAAAATTCACGTACAAGAGCCGTAAAAAAAAACCGAAAGAGCACACGGAACAAAAGTGTGTGGTGCACGAGTGAGAACAAACGACAGTATCGAAAACGACAGCAAAAAGATAAGAGGATAATCATATAAGAATCTTATTTTTTAATGTGTTAGAAACGAAAAAAAAAACGTTCGTATTGCTATACCTGACGATATAATTATGGCGAGAAATCGTTACGATTTTTCCATTGTTTCGAGGAGACGAACGGGCCACGGATTATTGGCGACACGAATTCGCGCGAGACAGAGGATAAACGGAGTTGCCGTTTCACGTCGAAAGTTTAAAACGATGAAATATACAAATGATATATAAATACGAATCACGATCTCTCCGTGGGCTCTCGGTGAGTTTCCATCCTCGCGTAAAAAAAAGCTCTTCGTAGCGAGTACATTTACGATATGTACGATTAAATTAAGTACGATGGACCACGTTTGTCATACCGAAACGTTTCTAAAGTTACGTACACACATGATTAAAAATTTTAAAAACACACACACATACGTACACACAAAACACAAACACTGGGACACGAAAAAATGAGAGAAAAAGAGTCGGAAGGACGAAGAAAAAGGATTAAAAAGGGGTTCGCGGAAAAATAAAACTTCGAGAAAAATATAACGAGGCGAAAAAAATGGCACTCTCGCTCTGCGTTTTCCTATCTCGTTAATTTGCAGTCATATAACGATCGGGAGAGAGGAAAACGAAGGGCGAGAGAGCACGTGTGGTCCAGTAAAACTAGCTCAAAAATCGCCATTTTTGTAAAAATTGCGCGGCCATTTTCCCCTTTAACAGTATTTTTTTGTATCCCTTGAAGAATCGAAATCCAAGTTTGAGACAGTCTCTGGTAATTATTTTAGCCGCCATATTGAAATTGACATTTTTGCAAATATCTCGAAAATCGTTGATAGCACGTAAATAATGTATACAGCCTTTTTTGTAGAAAATTTCATTCCCTTCTTATTTCCCATGTATATAACTTTTTTCTGTAAAATGCATATTTCGACAGTTATAAACAAAAATATGCAAAACAAAATTTATTACGTAAATTTCTCTCAAATGGTAAGTTTTATAAGCAAATTAGGTTCCCTAAACAATTCTCAACAACTTTTGTTTAAAACTTTCTTTCGTAAACTGAATGCTATACGAGAAAAATGTACATTAGTGATTACAAGATATATTTGTATAAATACAAATTTCAATATGGCGGCTAAAATAATGACGTGCAAGTCTCTCAAACTTGGATTTCACTTTTTTAAGAAATAAAGAACTTATTCTGAAAACGACAATGTACCATCTATAATAAAAAAAAATTTGTGACCAATTTACCTGTTCACAACACACTATACAAGTGGAAGAGCATCGTCACAGTAAAATTCGTTGACGTATTTCTCGTAAAGTATACATTTAACAAAAAAAAGTTTTAAACAAATGTTGTTGAGAATTTTTTAGGGAACGTTATTTGCTATAATAACTATTTATTGCTTATAAAACTTACCATTTAAGAGAAATTTACGTAATAAATGTTTTTTTTTGCATATTTTTGTTTATAACTTGCAAAATATAAATTTTACAGAAAAATGTTGTATAGGAACAAAGTAGAGAATTAAATTTTCTACAAAAAAGGTCGTATCACATTTCTTTTACCTGCGATCAACGGTTTTCGAGATATTTGCATAAATATAGATTTAAATATGGCAGCTAAAATAATTACTAAAATAAAAAACAATTACCAAAGACTCTCTCAAACTTGGATTTAAATTTTTCAAGGGATACAAAAATACCTGACAAAATAATGCCTGTGTGATTTTTACAAAAAAAAAACCAGTTTCGCTGGACTAGAGCAGCAAAGAGAAGAAGAAACGGAACGAGATTCAATTAATTGCACGTTAAGGCCCAGACGAGTGTCCCGCGCGACGACTCTCGAAGCGATATCCCGTACGGTAAATAAATGTAGTCGTAAACGAACAAAAAATAAATAAAGAAAAAAAAAGTTTTAAAGAGCGACGTTGGACACGCGCGAATTTATTAGAATATTGTAAACTCATGGCTTCTGTAAAACGCGTGCCTCTCTTCCCATTAAAAGAAAAAAAGAAAAGAAAAGAAAGCTCTCCGAACACATATCCCCGAAAACTTATTTGCGATCTCGTGAAAGATTATATAAGAGAATAAACGCGAGAATAAAGATAAATGTTAAAACTCTTGTAGATACGAAAAGGACAGATTGTGGCGCGAGTTGTAACGCGTGTATAAGACGAAACAAACAAACAAACAAACAAAAAAATAATAATACGAGAAGATTAAAGAGACGTAAAGATTGATAGTCCCCGCTTTATACAGAGAATTAAAAATACGATAAAGATAATAAGCATTATGGAAATAATCTGGCGAGAGGGGAGGAAATACGTGCGAAGGTGATCGATCGATTGGAGAGAGCTGACGATGCGTTTATCACGAGAGTCAAATGATCGAGAGAAATGAAAACGAGTGCGTAAATCAGATACATATCGATCTTCATCCGCGATTACGGAAAAGAGGAAAAGGAATGAACGCGCAGGCGAAAAAGAAACGAGATGTAACGACGATAAAGTAGCTTGTGAAAATTATCGAGACCTTGTCGAATAAGAAAGAAGAGCGAACGAGAATCATAAGAAAAAAAAACGGATGAAATTGGTTCAAGAGGCCGAAGAGCTTATCTAATTATCCCGAAAATAGTTCATACGAAGAGAGAAAGAGAGACGTGAAAGCGCATATTATCCCTGGATAGAATTAGATCGTCCCACATATCACGTAGGCGACCTTTCCATTAGGGAACTTTTTCGCTAAGCGGAAAGAAGAGAGGGAGAAAATATAGATAAAGAGCGCCGGAGTAAGAGAGAGAAGGATATATAGATGAAAAATTGAGAGGAAAAAAATAAGGTGTGTTAATTTAGAGAGAACGGGAAAAAGAATAAATTCAATGTGGAAGGGCCTACAAAAGATCGAGAGAAGAACGTCGAGAGAGAACAAAAGTGACACGCGCATACACACACACACACACACACGGTGAAAAACACGCAAACACGACACGTAAAGATACAAAAAAAGAAGGAAACAAAAGAATAAGAATACACAAAATAAACGGGCCTCCTAAATCCTAATGATATATTTAGCAATTATGAGTGTGAAAGGGACTTAATGTGTGAGCAACAACGCGCTTTAAAGTTTTAAGTAAAGCCGAGAATATTAAATGAATTTAAAGAAACGAGAGGAAAAAAGAAACAATCATGGGAGAGTTTAGTTGAATCAAATCGGCGCGACGTGCTGGAAATGTGGGATTTTTATCATTAATCGCGTATCACCGTATTATCATTAGCGAGAGATGAGAATTTTGGGAGCGAGAGAGAATATAAAAGTCGGACGTTTTCATAGCAACAAAAATCACCAAAAGGGCGAAACTTCAGTTTTCAACATATCCATCGTGTATTATTCTTTGACTTCGTTTCCGTGAGAAATTATAGTTTTTTATACGTGTGCGAGAGATAACGTAGGTTGATAATTCTGGGGACAAAACGATACGATTGACGGGCGATACGCGTTTTAATCGAATGAACACGATCGCGTAGGTCTAGAAAAATAATAATTCAGGGCAGTACGTTAGCTCTACTCTTAACTTCTCTGCTCATAAGCATATTTTTCATATTTCGAAATATGAATAAATTTACTCAAAAAAAAAAGAAAACTCCTTTGCAGTTTTAAAAAGCCAAATTTAACTTAAAATGTGGTAATGATTTTAGAGAATTTAAGAGCAGATTTAACGTACTGCCATAATTGACGTGTCTAGATGCGAGACAATTCGTAAGAAATTGAGAGATATAGCGAAATCTATTCCTGCGTTAAACTAGTCGACGAAAACTCGTCTCGTTGACGAGATTGGATTTATTTTATACGGAGTCGAGTCGCGTGCGGATGAAAATTCAAGTCCCATTCGACGCAAAGTCTCCACACGTATTGAAATTACTTTGCATCGGGCGTGCATATGTATATTTAATATATGTATGTATTTTATCACGAAAAATGAAAAAAAAAGTAAGAAAAATATTGTAGCGATTATTACCCGTGTAGATTTTGATCGACGAAAAGAAAAAAAAGATCCTTCGGTGTGCGGAGAAGGAGAAAAATAAATTCGTTTCGAGATTTTAGTTAGCGATTTTTTTTTCGTGAAACGAGCACGATTTGTTGGCATAAGGTAAACGTCCCAGTAATTAGACAGCTATTTACCTTTTTTTTAATATTCAAACAAAAAAATCTATTTCAAATTCACATCTAAATTATTATCTGATATTTTAGCGATCCAAAACTCATTCAATGTGTTAATTTAAACAATATTTCTAGTAAATAAATACTTGAACGTTTAAATATGTAGAATATCCCAATAGCGGTTGAGCGAGTTTTTTCCAATAAATTAACGTTATGAAAAATACACCTCTTCATACAGAGAAAATAAATCCATACGATTTTATTGAAAAAAAAATTCAAATATTAAAAATAATATAGCAAAAATTGTCCAAATATTGGGACGTTTACCTTATTCGCACGCGCATGAACGTTCGGTTGGCGACATTAATTCGGGCAAATTGGCCTAATCGGGGGAAGTAGAGAGAAAAAAAGGTCGATATTTGAACGTTGATGGAATTTCTTTGGGCCGATGCGATCGAGACTGAACGACGCCGAAGATAGAGCTCTCAGTTCGCGGCTTTCGGGAGCACGGATCGATCGCTGAAGCCGCGAGCAATTTACCTGTAAATTAATCACCGTGCGAGTGTGGATCGATCGAGAGAGATTTGAATAAGTGTACGAGTGACGAAGCGAGAGAATTTCCTTTCAAGCAGAAAAATATGGAAGGACTTTTTCGACGATTATATATGAGAGATAAATATATGATTTAAATAGCGTATACGTATATAAACCAGGTTTTAGTCGTGTGGCTGTGCCACCAAATAGACGCGTCTGTAAATCATCGAGTCCTTAAAATTTCCCAAATGTACCCTCGCAAGCCCCCCCGCGCGTCATTTCCTGTTGTGGAGAAACGACACGAAGGAGAGAGAGAGAAAGAGAGAGAAGAACAATTGCAAAAATAAGAAAAAATGATAAAAGTAAGAGAAAAACTGTATTATACTTATAAATACTATTTATGGATCATGTAATTAGGCGAACGATAGTTTTTGATGTGAAGTAAGCACAGAGTGATTTCTGTACGCGACGGTGTCCACAGAGCGAGAGGAATATGAAATTTCGAAAATGAGACATAAGAATCCGTTTGTTGATTTTTGTCGAGCAATTTTTTTTTTAAGCTTCGCCACTTTTTTTCATTATTCACTGTATAGGAATAAAATCACGGTTTTGGTTAAAAATGTTAGGAAATTAATCATCCTTTTCGAGAGTTCATGAATCCTCGTTATTTCGTGTAATCCCACACGTTTTCCAGATTTAATTTCGTATAGGAGAATAAAAAAAAAGAAAATTAAAAAATGTATTGTGTACATTTGAGTGTGGCAAATGGGCGGTTGAGCTTGATGCTGCAAGACTCGGCATGAGAATTGAAAAAGACGAAAAAAAGGACGAGGGATAGGAATAATACAGACACATAGACACATGAGCACAACAACGTGGAAAAACGAAGAAAGTTGGTCGCAACGACAGGTTTCTGTGCGAAAAGGGCGAACGATGAAAATAATTTTATGAGCCATCGAGGCTAGAAACACGAAAATCCATTTGCAAAGTAAAGTATGAATAAAATCCCGGTAGCAATTCAAACTCGAAAAATACGTCCATCGGTGCAAACTTCCGAAATAACCACGATTTCAGACCTTGCGAGTGAAGAAAAAACGACAGGAAAGGAAAAGCGACATGTGAGAGAAAATAATGGTAAATTTTACTACACGCAAATGACAACTATACTAATTATAAAGGTAGTGCATTTATGGCAATCGAATTAAAAACAGTTTTATTTTAGTTCTTCTCCATACCATGTGGTTTTACAGTTTAAGTTCTATAGTTTTCTCGTTTTCATAGGAATTTATTGAAAATTTGCATAAACATTTTTCACATGACATGCATGTGTGTATCAAATTTTAAGAGGATTCACCACATAGAAGTAAAAATATTTATTGTTAAAAATTCCAATTTTTTGTACACTCCCATAAGGGCTCGTGTTAAATATATTGCGATTTTCAATTCTGAATATTTTCAATTCTAGATGGTGAATCTTCTTAAAATTTAGCATAGCTCGTTATCGTACTTCAAAGCAGCTTCCTTTAGTTTTTAATAAAATTAATAAGATTTTTTTTTTGTAATTTTCATACGTACATGGAAAGTACAGGTCACCTTGGATGACCTTGAATTTTGAGTATGTTGTTCTTGAAACAATCTCCAACAACTCTTCTTAATAAAGTTAAGCTCAAAAACCACATGGTATGGATGAGATAAATTGAAATAAAAACTTTTAATTTGACTGTACCTACAGAACCACCTTAAGTTTATTAGGAAAAAAATTGTTACTAATTAGTTCAAGAACAGCATACTCAAAATTCAAGGTCATCCAAGATGACCTGTACTTGCTACGTAAAAAATTTTTTTAGGATTAAAAAAAAACTAATTGAATCTTTGAAGAACTATAAAAAATTGTACCAAATTTCAAAAAGTTCTACTCGTTAGAAATCAAGATGGTCGAATTTTTAGGGTTGAAAATCGCTAGATTTAACACGTGCTCTTATGGGAGAGTAGAAAAAATTGCGATTTTCGATAACGAATATCTCGAATTCTATCCAGAGAAACTTCTTAAAATTTAAATGCACATGTGCACATTGCATCAAAGATAGTTAATGTTGAAATTTTAACAAATTCCCAAAAAAATCGTTTCGTGGATGTACTACCTTATTAAGGAACTATAATTATTTTCTATTTAAATTCTATTCTAGATATACTTTGTTCTACGATCGAAATATATTTAGTTTTTAAATAATCAGCATAGTCGTCACTTTTTGGCAAAATTCACCATGATGATTTCTCTCAGTGAAGACAAGAAAAAAAGAACGAAGAAAAATTGTAAGGCGCACGATCGACATACACAGGCATACATGGTAAAGACTGTTGGTTGACGAGAAACAAGGCGAACGATGGAAAGAAAAAAAAATGATACAGAAAAAAAGGAGAGATGCGTTGAAAGCTGCGAATGGCACGGAATTCTCGAGGATCGTACGATCTTCGACGTGTACTATTTATTTCGAAGAACAACACAATGAATGCAATTTATTGTGAAGACGACAAATAAAATTTGTTGTTAAAATTAATAAATTGCGAGAATAAGTGACGAGAAAGATAATGGCGAAACGGGACTGTCGCGACGAGCCCACTGACCATCGGACGCTCCGATTCGAACCAAAAAGAGATAATGGAACGAGCAAAACGAGTAACTAAGATATACGAGAGAGAAAAAAAATGTAGAATTATTAGAGAGCCGCGAGTAAGCCGTATGTTTCGGTCAATTAAAGCCCCGATCCCTTGCCCCAGCATCTCTGTCGCGTTCGTGTGTATTATTGACGTATATATAAAAAAAATAACGTATATAGAAATGACAGAAAGAAACCTCAGAGAGAAGATAAAAACTAGAGACACACACAGGAGTAGTGAAGCGTAAAATTCTTAAATTATAATATCATCGGTATATGATCGTAAAAGGAAGAAATAAGAAGAGAAGGAAACGAGAGAGCGATGAAAGAAACAAAAAAGCAACTTAAACTAATAGTTATATTATTATCGTTGTTCCGTTGATTGTTTTCCAAATATAGATTTTATTAAAGAAGTAATCCACACGTGTCTCGTAGGGCCGACTTTTCGAGATCCGCGATCGAGACTTCGGGGAGTAAAATTTGAAAAAAAAACGAAAAAAAAAACAAGAACAAATGAATAAAATGAAAACGAAGGTCGTCGAATATCTCGCGATTTCGTTCCGTCATTCGGGGACATTTGAAAGAATTTCGAAAATGAAGAGTTAACAGAGAACGCGCGCGGACTTGGACTGGGAATTTTTGGAAACGGTGCTATTTAGACACGGTGTAATTTAGCTGGAAACGAAGAGCGTGAAAAAACCAAAAAAAGAAGAAAAAAAAAACAAAAATGAATAATAGAAGAGCGTTTGTACGCTGCGAGAACGCGGAAGTTGCGTTTCGTCAAATTTCGAGACAGCGATCTTGACGTTTGAAACGCCGAGAAAACGACCGTGCAAATTGCGCGCCTCTCGCGCAACGCGAATCGCATCCATTCGCCGTTCTCGAGAAGGAAATTGAAAACCCGCGGAGAGCGAGAGAAAAAAAAATGTGATTGCTGAGCGATGGGTCGCTCGTCCACAAATCTAAACAAAAGTAATGAATGAAATGATGAAAAGAAAAAAAAATAATGATAATATAAAAAATAATAACAATATTAATTATTAATAATAATAATGAAAATTCGGTCAATTTTTGCGAATGCGCCGGATTTCCTACTAGGCAATTATCGTTAGGTAAACAAACAAACGTTCTTAGTCAATGCGAAATTAGTAGTGTAGAGAGGAGAGAAAAAAAATAAAAAGCAAGAACATTGAAAATAAACAAATAAAGTAAATAAATAGTTGAAAGATCTCGCTTCTATAGTACATAAAACATTTATTGCCGGTTATTAGACTCGTCTCTTCGATTGTTTATTATTATAATTATCGTCATTTTATCATAGTAAATTGTATCACGATAAACGACGAGGAGGATGAAAAGGAAGACGATTAGTTTCTTATATAATTCGAAATTGATCCCGACGCACCCCCATTGGATCTTGTTAAATTAACTGTAGACGATGTACATTTTATTGTTCGTTGTTTCTTCTCGTCCACGTTGTTTGAATAATTGTTTGAAAATCGTGTACTTTATACAATTCGTCCCCTTTTCCCACCCCCTTTCAGTTGTCTCTTTCATTTCGTCGATTCCGAAAAATCGACGGTATACGTGTACAGTGGAGAAGAAGAAGAAGAAGAAGATAAAAAAAGGAAGAACAAAAAATAGCAAGAAGAACATAAAAATAATTCGTTCGTCGTCCCTGTCCTCACCACCGTGATATACTTTTTGTATTGGCCGCTCGGAATTACTAAAAAAATATGTAGAAACGAGAAGAGAATAAAAAAAAAAGCATAATATACAATTGATGTCAGCGAGAAGCGCGGTCACGGTAGCCCCGACGAGTATTTTTCTAATTTGCAAAGTATAATAAATTAAAGACGTTGCATTATCGTTATTAGAGTATATATATATATATATACGAACGAAGAAAAGCAAACGAATATATATATATCTCAATATATACATATAAAAAGTAAATATGAAGTATATAAATAGATATATATATAAATAAATAAATAAATAAATAAAAATGAAATGGATGAATAAACAAATTGAATATTTTAACTAGACGAGTATAAAGATGGATGACTAATGTTATGGATATTGTATTATAACGATGAGAATCTGGTCTGGAGCGTCCACTGGTCGAGAGGCGAAATCGCGTCCGTATCGTGCGAAAAATGAGAGCCTGATGTCGCCCGATTAGAAAAAAAAAAGAAAATCCTTTTTTTTGAAATCGTTGAATTTTGCTTTGAATTTTTATTGAATGCGAATAGTGACTATTCGGGAAACGAGTCCAGCACGTGGCGAGTGCAAGGACGTTATGCATTCTCGTCACGCCATTCGAAGAAGGAACGCGAAAAAAAAGAAGTTGCGACGCGAAAACTCGAATTAAAAAAAATGAAATAACGAGCAAGATCGTTTATGGACTCTTGTATACGCATCGGTTGATCGATTCAAGCGCGGTTGATGATGATGACGATCGATAGGACAGAGGAGGACTCAAGAAACGAAAAAAAAAAAATCTGACGGAAAAATATGCGAAAGAAGCGAATAACAAGTTTTTCGAATCGAATAAAAATGAATAAAAAAAAGAGAGAGAGAGAAAGAGGGGAAAAAATGAAAAAGGATGTCTTGACATTCGAGTGGCCGAGGATCACTGGGCGATGAGGAACTTATATAATGTATGTCGTGCGACTTAGCGTGCGAATAATGCGAATGTGTGCGTGGACAATTGATTCGTCGGTTATGAAAAATAAAGGGGAGAGACGACAGCGATGGGGAATAACATTAAAAAAGGCGAGAGGATAAAATAAACGTGGAGCAGGCGAGAACAACACGATCGTAATCGAGTGCGCATTTAGTGAATATTAATGTAACAATTACTTCGTGTGTGGAGGGAAATGGGTGAGAATGCGAGAGAAGAGGAGAGAGAGAAAGAATGAGAGTAAATTCAGTGAGAATAAGTGCGTTGATGTCTGAGTGAGCGAAAGAAAAAAAAGATATCGAAGAAAATCGTTTTATCAGTTCACCTCACCTATATTATACAATGTCATTATAATATGCTGCCATACATATAAATATATGTCTACAATAAGAAGGTATATTACTAAAATATTATGAAATAAATATGTTATAAGTATTGAAATCCTCGTGCGTTTTCACTTTTTGTTTATTTATTTATTTTTGTAATTTTGTTTTTAGCGTTATCGAAGGTAAAAGGAGAATGAAAAAATTAAAAAATACATTAGTCCTCGCCTTGGAGACTCGAGGCAAGTATATCTATTTCCATTTCAAAAGTTGTACGGTCGTCGAGTTTAAATTTTGTTCTCTCCCATGTGAAATTAATAGTAATATTAATATTATCAAGTGATGTGAGAAATACCTTAAACATTATCATCTAACAATTTATCATCTAACAACCAAGATATTTATTGTTGAAAATTGCATTTTTCAACGTAAGCTCTTATGAAAGATTAAGAAAAAATACAATGAGTGAGCTTTTTTAAAATTTATGCTTCTATAGAGTTTATCAGAATTATATACATAATTTTAATAAGACATTTATAAAAAGATATAGTGCAATCACGAAACCATGTCGAGATAGATTTGCTTAAAAATTTATATTAAAAAAATCTAATCAAAAGGTTTTTCTTATAAAATATTAATAATAAGACAAAAAATCCATGTCTCGTTAATTTGTTAGTTATTTCACTTTTAACATACTTGAATTAATTTACTTTGCTATTATTATTCTTAATTATGCGGTAATTCTGCTCAATTTCAAGTTTACAGCAATATAAAATGACACTCGGGCAGTAAAAATATATAATTATCATAGGCAAAATCAATTTTAAATCAACGGAAGCGTGAAAAAATGCGCGAAACCCGAGCGAGTTTTCACTTAACCGAGAGACGTTTTATTATTTTCTGGGAGCGGAGAAAAAAATTGCATCACGCAAAACTGTACGCGCGGGCCTGTGCATGTGCGAGTGCAGCTATTGCGGTCATCGGGCGAAAGTGCAGTGGAAACGTGTTTTACAGCTGATCGTTGGGGACACGATCGCGGCTTCAAAATTGTCCTGTGAGACCGAGCACGATGCAGGAAGATGTTTTGAAATATATTTTTTTAACGAACCCCTATTTAGGAATGTATATGAGCGATATTTTTTAAAATATGAGAATTTGATAAATTTTTGACATTTTGTTGGTGGTTGGTCTGTGACAGTCAAATCCAAAAGTTTCTCCTATTTTGTTAACATTTTTCTGACGTTTACAGTGATTCGCGGGATTAAGTTTATTAAGAAAAGTTGTTGCTAATTAACAACATACTCTGAATTTAAAAGATTATCCAAGGTCAGAAATACTAGATATACTGTATAATTTACAAATTTTTTACGATGGATTTATCTAAAAAATTAAACAAAGTTTCTTCTATGTTTTGTATAAAACTCTCTGCAAAATTTTAGGAGACTTCATCGTCTGGAATTCGAGATATTTATTGTTGAAAATTGTAGTTCCAACAAGTGCTCTTATGGAGAGTGTATGCAGAAATATATGATATTTGTCATTAAATATTTCAACTTCTACCTGGTGAAATTTCATAAAATTTGGTACACATATGCGTATATGACCTTAAAGAATGTTTATGCAAAATTTTAACGAAATCTATCGACGCTTATTTTATAGATCAACCACCTTAAGCATATGAAAAAAATATTGTGCCAAATTTGAAATAGTTTTACTGAATGATTTAAGATTTATCGAACTCTAAAGCTGTTGAGATTTAACATTTTGTTTCTTTTATGAAGAATTCGTAAATTTTCACTGAATATACAAAATTTAAAAATATATGAGATTTTTGTGATTTTTAAAAATATATTCGTAGTAGTGTTCATTTTGTATAAACAGTAATTTCAAAACGTTTTACAAAATTTTTTAAATGTAATTGTTTGAACTATAAAAAAATGTTTAAATTATTGTTAAAATATGCTCAAGTTACTAATTTATAGTCAAACTAGGACTCAAGAAATTGGCAACTCTTTAGTAAAAGTCAGAGTCTATATAGATTTTACAAATTAAACGTCAAGAATTTATTTTTTGCTGAGATTGTCTGTCGCATATATCCTTAACTGTAATTATCAAAGTTATCACTTTATGGTTGAATTTTAACATTTTTTCTTTCCAGAAAACTGATTTACGCGAGAAGAAAATAATGAAAACTTTTGTATTTTCTCGAGCCCGGAATATTCGATCGCGCACGTCGTCGCTTTTATCGATGTTCATTATTTTGCGAAAAGTTAATATTGAGAATAAACTGCGTACGATATATGGTGCGCGACGATCGAGACGAGAAGGGAGACGAGGCTGTGGTGTCAACGCTCGACGAAGATCGAGTGAGAATCGGCGGGAAACTGCGGGTCAGAACGTTCGCGAGAAAAAAAGCCACACGTTGCGAAATATATATATATTTTCCATTCGTTCATATTCCCGCTGCTTTTTTCCTCACCTCGCCGAGACGGGTCTCCGCGAGTGTGCAGCACGACGTCCGTTATTTATACGGGTCTTTTGCAACGTTTAACGTGTATATAGAAGCTGCGAGCAACGAGCTTGACAACAGTTATCCCGCGCCGAGAGAGGGAAGGAGACAAGCGAGGAGGAGAACGAAAGTGAAAATCAACTCTAGCAAATTGAAAGATAAAATCATATTACGATCGTTTTATACGATTTAATTCGAGCACGCTGCACAAAATAGGTATAACGGGCACGTATTATGAGTAAATAGACCATTTTTTTTATTAATTCGTAGATAATTCGAGTTGGAAAATTAAATTGAAGCAAAATGACCGGCATCGGCAAGTTGAACCACGTGAATCGTTTATTTTTCTCTCTTTCGATCTTCCTTGCGATATTTGCGGACGGGCATGGTGAGCGATTTTTGGTAATTCTTTAAATTTAGTGATTAAATGCGTCTGCGAAGCTTTATCGTTTTTTAAAATTTTTTTTTCAGTGAAATTTTTTGAACGGAGACATCGAATGAAAGGACTTCGACTCCCTGGTCGAGACGATTTGAAACCAAAAGTGTGTTTTGGTGAGGAACGTTTTTTTAATTTAATTTTCTTTTTTTTCGTAAAATCAGCCTTTAATTTTTTCTTTTTTTTTAAATTATTTTTCTATAACAATTTTGTAGCGAATTTTACTTTGTCATGCAAATTACTGTTATAGTCATTTTTTATGTTTAATATTTTATTGTACAACACACATATTCGATAATTTGAAAATTTTAAAGGTATTTTATGCTGAGTATATATCATCTTGCTAATAACTATAATATTTAATTAATTTAAGGTAATTCTATCAAGATGTTGTTAAAAATTTGCAAAAACTTTCGATACAATGTGCAATTTTATATTAAATTTTAAGAGGTTTCACAACGTAGAACTCGAGATATTTATTGTCAAAAATCACTATTTTCTATGCAATCTCCCATAAATGAGCACGTGTCAAATATTGCGATCTTCAACTCTTGATATCTTGACTTCTGGCTAGTGGAACTTGTTGAAATTTTGACAAGCTCTTTATTGTACTACAAACAAGTTTCCTTTAGCTTGTTAGAATAAGCAGTTATTTAACTTTGAATTATTTTTTTTTTGTGAAAGTAATTAATTGTGTATGTAAATGCAGAATTGCTTGGCTGCTTCGCGGATCCTCCGCCCGCCCTGACGCTGAAGCGTCCACCTGAGCATCCGAGCGTAATACAGACGAAATTTTTGCTTTATACTCGAGAAAGGAACGACGTACCGGAAGTGCTGCAATACGGCGACAGTTCCAAGTCTATGAGTAATTCTCATTTCAACGTGACGAAAAAACTCAAAGTCATTATTCACGGTTTCAAAGGAAGCGGAAGTGACGCCGGTGCGATTCTCGGTGTTAAATCCTTGCTAGAGCTGGTGATCATTTTTTTAACATTCTAATTTTTTACAACTAATTATACAATTAATTTAAGGTAGTCCTGTCGGTACAGTCAAATCAAAAGTTCTTGTCTCGATATCGTGTGGTTTTTGAGCTTAAGTTAATTAAAAAAAGTTGTTGCTAATTGTTTCAAGAACAATATATTCAAAATTCAAGGTCATCCAAGGTGACCTGCACTTGTTACATGCGTATGAAAATGAAACAAATCATAATTTTAGAATTTTTTTTAAACTAAAGGAAGATTATTTGAAGTACAATAAAGAGCTATGCTAAATTTTAAGAAGGTTCACCATCTAGATTTCAAGATATTTAGGATTGAAAGTGGCAATATTTAACACGGGCTCTTGTGGGAGAGCACTGAAAATTGAGATTTTCAACATTAAATATCTCAATTTCTAAATTATCAAAGAAATTGATATATCAAAGAATAACTGCGTAACATATCAAAGAATGACTGTACCAATTTTCAACAAAATCCTAAATAATCGATAAAACTATATAGAACTACCTGAAGACTTTTTAAGATAAAATAATTTTTTGGAATCTTTTTCTTCGCAAAAAGATGTGAACGTGAATATCGTCAATTTTGAGGATAAAATAATTTTTTTAAAGTCTTTTTCCTTGCATTATCGATTTTTAGAATAAAACAAATTTTTGAAATCTTCTTCTTTGCTGGATTATTGTCGATTTTTAGGATAAAACACATTTTTGGGGAATTTTTTCTTTGCAGGAAAGATGCAAACGTGATTATGATTATTGTCGATTTTTAGGATAAAACGAATTTTTTGGGATTTTTCTCTTTGCCGGAAAGATGCAAACGTGATTATGATTATTGTCGATTTTTATGATAAAACGAATTTTTTGGGATTTTTTTCTTTGCAGGAAAGATGCAAACGTGATTATGATTATTGTCGATTTTTAGAATCAAACAAATTTTTTGGAATCTTCTTCTTTGCTGGATTATTGTCGATTTTTAGGATAAAACACATTTTTTGGGAATTTTTTTCTTTGCAGGAAAGATGCAAACGTGATTATGATTATTGTCGATTTTTAGGATAAAACGAATTTTTTGGAATGTTCTTCTTTGCAGGAAGATGCGAACGTGATAATCGTCGATTGGACGAAGGGTGCCGGGACGACGTATCAGGCAGCAGTGGCGAACACTGAGCTGGTCGGTCGACAATTGGCCCTGGTCCTTCTGGACGCTTTAAGCCTCGGTATGAACGTTCGAGACTTTCACATGATCGGCTTCAGTCTCGGAGCGCATGTGGCCGGATGCGCTTCCGAGATGCTGAAGAAAAAGAATCTTCTGATTGGAAGAATAACCGGTCTGGACCCCGCCTCGCCATTCTTTCGGCACCACCTTTTGCGCGAACGCTCGCGAAAACTTGACGTCACTGACGCCAAACTCGTCGACGTCGTTCACACAGATGGTTCGGACGTTTTCACCGATGGCTTCGGCCTCTTGAAACCCATCGGGCACGTCGATTTCTTTCCGAACGGCGGTAGAGAACAGCCTGGATGCAGCGACATCAAAAATTCGGTCGTCTACACTCACTTTCACGGTAAGTGTTTTTTTGTTTTAATCGAATTTATGAATTTATTATATAGTGAATAAAATCTTGAATATTTATAGATATTTTTATAATATTTTTATTTCAATATATTACGTATGTTTTGGAAATTCATCAAATTAGTACGCTTACTTTGTTTAAATATTAAACACTTTAAATATTAAACACTTTGTTTAAATATTTATACTTTGTTTAAATATTAAACAAAGTGGTACCGCTAAAAATTTAATATATGATGGAACTAGTGACAAAATTTTGATAAATATTTTTGAAAGTATATTATTATATTTATTTTATAGTGGCTCGGGCGCTTTGCACCCTCGATATAATCGTGAATCCTTCATTTTATTTTGTAAAACTCTATAATCATTTCTTTTTTGTAGTTATGTATACTCAAGACATTAAGAAAAAAACGTTTAACGTTTTTGGCATTAAATTATTTGTTTTTGTATTTATTTTAAAAATAGCATAATTTTTATTTGATAATTTTGATTATTAACTAACGTGTTTGATTCAATTTCTATATCAAATTGTGTATTGATTTTCAAAGTAATTTTTTTTGTATGGTCCACTTTTAAGAATATGTTAGAGAACAAAGTCTCAAATGTTCAAGTATGTGATTAAATATTTCCAAAATGCAAACATATTCAAATATTCAAAGTCTCAAATATTTAAATATTTGATTCAATATTTCAAATATACAAACATTTGTTGAAGTTTTTTTTTAATTTGAACAAATATCTGTTTATATTGTTATTATGTAAACAAATATTAACTAATAATAACAATTTCTCGTGAATAATAATATTATTGTATTTGGAATGTGCCCAGAGGATATCTTGGACCGTAAAATAGCGTGCAGCCATCTCAGAGCGTGGCAAATGTTCGTCGAAACGATTCGCAGTCAGAGGGGTGACTGCAAATTCACCGCGTGGCCGTGTTCCCAAGGACCAGACTCGTTTTCACTCGGCACGTGTTTTCCGCTCGAGACTGTCAAATGGACGCAGGAAATGGGATACGCCGCCGATCGCGGACCTCTCGGCATTTATTATCTGGCCACGAGGGCCGAATCGCCATTTTGTGGTAAACGAAAAAAAACTATTCAATTATTTTTAAAAAATAAAAAAAAACATTATAAATCTACGCATGTATGTCCTAGCTCTGTTGAAAAAATTATTTTTGTGATAATTATAAGGGAATCCGGTGAGAGCGGCTGTTATAACTTCCGAGGATGCGCCCAGAACTTCCGGTACCCTTTACTTGAAAATCCAACACCAGAATTCGACAACTATGATACCAATTCGATGCGAGTAAGTTAAAATTTATCAAATATATATTGATAAATTTTCTCACAATTTTTATTCCTCGAAATCACTCAAATTCATTGCAAAAAATATTTTATATAAAAAATTTGTCAGAGGAGAATGCATTAAGGATGTATGGGACAGACAATTCCCCAGCAAAATTAACATTAAATTCGTAAAATCCAAACTCTGGCTTTTGCTAAAAAGTTGCCAATTTTTTAAATCTTAGTTTGACTGTTTATTAGCAACTTGAACACATTTTAATAATAATTTAAACCTTCTTTCTTATTTAAGCAATAAAAATAAAAAATATTAGTCTTTCGAAAATTTATCTATA
Organism: Cremastinae sp. A BG-2022a; assembly: GCA_030522545.1. Taxonomy (NCBI): domain Eukaryota; kingdom Metazoa; phylum Arthropoda; class Insecta; order Hymenoptera; family Ichneumonidae; species Cremastinae sp. A BG-2022a. The sequence continues at coordinate 1,548 of JAPYYW010001254.1, read as the reverse complement.
CGAATATGTAGGTATAAAATGAATTTACAAGAATCTCATTTTTTAAAAATTGCATTCCGTGCAAAATTACGAATTTTCCATAAGCAGCAATATTAAATATCAACAACTTTGGAGACTGGCAATTCTTAAATCACTCAGTAAAATGATTTCAAATTTGACATAACACTTTTTCATATGAACAAAATATCTTACCAAATTATCAATTTTTAAAAATGTCGCTCATACGTCCTTAATAAATGATTCAAAAATGACTACTTAATGGATATAATGAATTAATTGAAAATTTGTGTGAAAAATATGAGACAGTAAAGTATACGAAAAATAATTGAAATTGCCTGGAAAAAAAGAATTCGGAGATTGAACGAAAGGAACGAAGCTCGAACAATTTTCTACCGTATAGCGGCGGCGGAATACGAAGCGTTGACGAGCAAAGTAGAAAAAGTCGAGGCGAGCGTATCGTATCAGGCGGATAAAGAAGAAAGCGAGGAGGAAACAACGAATTTGAGTCCACGATCTCGAAAATTGCACTTTGACAAAATGATAATTGAAGATAGAAAAGGAAACAGGTATGTATAGAAAGAAGAAAAATTAACTAGAAAGAGAATCTTCTTTGATGAGTATAATTTAAAAAAATGAAAAAAAAATACAGGTGGGAGTTCTGCGGAGCCAAGACCGCTGTGGACACGAACGAGAATAGCGTGATATTTCACAATAGAGCGTGCACGATAAAGTAATTTTATGTCACGAACTGTCACCCTGTACAAGTGCTGGAAAGTTAATAATTAAAGTAAAATGATAATTGCTTATTTTTTTAACTCGATTTTTACCTTAACCCATATTTCATGTGAAAGGGAAAAAAAGGTTTTTAGCGCAGTTACGTGTTGAGCAATATGTTTATTTTGCGTGTAACAGCAGAAAACCAATTTTTCTGTATACACACTAGGGTGAGTTCCACTTGCAGCCACAATGGTCGTCGTGCTCGCAAAAAACTAATGGAAAAGCTATGTCAACGATCGCAAACGTGAGCGTCGTGGTCACAAGTGAAAATCTCTTCTATGCGCTCGAATAATGTAGATAAGTTAGCCACCAATAATTTTTCAATTTCGATTTTTTGAAAAACTTCGCTATACAAAATGCTTATTTTTGCCTGCAACAGCAGAAAACCAATTTTTCTGTATAAATCTAGGGTGAGTTCCATTCGCAACCGGAACGGTCGTCGAGCTCGCAAAAAGTGATGGAAAATGCGCTACAATAATGTATATAAGTGAGCAACTGATAATTTTTCAATTTCGATTTTTTGAAAAACTTCGCTGTTCAACAAAATGCTTATTTTTGCCCGCAATAGTAGAAAATCAATTTTTCTGTATAAATATAGGGTGAGTTCCACTTTTAATCGCAACGGTCGTCGCGCTCGCAAAAAGTAATGGAAAACCTATGTTAACGATTGCAAACGTGAGTCACAAGTAAAACTCTCTTCTATGCGCTAGAATAACGGCGATAAGTTAACAACCAATAATTTTTCAATTTCGATTTTTTGAAAAATTTCGT
>JAPYYW010001253.1:0-31751 GCA_030522545.1 Cremastinae sp. A BG-2022a | reverse complement strand
AGTTTCATGTCTTTTTTAAAACAGAATATTTGATGGCAAAATTTCTTGCAGATAACAAAAATATTACTTATACGGGGCGCGCAATCCAAGAATTCATATTGAAAAGTTGATAAAACTAATCCAAAAGTCAATTTTTTGGCTCATTCAATATGAATTGTTGAATTGCGCCACGAATAATTATCATTTTCGTTATCTACGGAAAATTTCCGATCAAATAGGGTCTTAAAATTGAATTTTTTAAATTTCAAAAAATTTGATCTGTCACACTGGGTCTCCCAGGGAACCCATGAAAAAATTTGACGCGCGTCAAATTGTTTTTCTAATGAGTATAGATATTAGGGAAAAGTCAATGCGCTCCGCATAATAGACGCTCTATTCCGATGAATCGATTAGAGGTCTCATGTCTTTTTAAATATAGAAGATATAAAAAAAAAAAAAAAAAACTTACAGTGTAGTTAATCGGATCAACGATCGAAGGACAGCTCGCTTTCCAGGAGACGACAATCGAGTCTGGCTTGTCGGCCGGCTTGACAACGAGTCTCTTGGGCGGAGCGCGAATGTCGTAGTAGGTCGGGACGTTGGCGGGCTGGCTGAGAGGTCCAGCGCCGTACGGTCCGACGAGTCCGACGGCGAAGATGTACGATTCGCAAGCCTCGAGGTCCTTTATCGTAGCAGACAAACTGGTCGTGACGAATTTCGGTTGTCTCAGAAGCTCGAGCATGCTGAGACCGTAGTAAACTCCGTACTGCCATTTAGCTTTTCTCGTGCTCTTGGGTGGATTCCAGCTGAGTTTGACGGAAGTACCAGGGAATTTGACGGAGATGGCGATGAGATTGGAAACGGTCGATAACGGTTGTCCCTCGGTCGTCGCTGTGACGTAAGCCGTTTTACCAACGTACGTCTTCTTCATGGCGTTTACTTCGAAAGTGTACAAGGTGCCCGGGGACAGGCCCTTAACCTCGAAAGTGTTGTCCTTGGTCTGTCGAGTCGGCAGGAGGGGATAGAGCAGAGGCGAGATCGGCCCTCGAGGAGTAACATAATAAGAGTCGACGTCCTTCAACGGCTTCCAGGTCAAGCGTACCGAGCTGTTCGTTATTTCGAGGACCTTGAAATCTCTAATGTCATCGATATTCGCGGAAGCATCGAACGTAATCGTCGCGACCTCGGAGGAATTCGAGGTGTACTGAGAGTTCTTCGCCATCACCCAGAACGAGTAATTCTGGTTCGCCTCGAAAGGTATATCGACGATGATGGAGGTCTTGGAAACAACGGAGAGCTTCATCGGAGGAAGCGGGGGACTTAGGTAAACTTCGTAGGTTGCTATTTGTCCGCGAGGCTGGTGAGGCGGCCACCAAGAAATCTCGACCCTCGTACCGTTCTTCTGAACGGCGGTAACGTTCCACGGTGGGCTAGGAACGCCCTCCCGAGTCTTGGCAATGAGATACTTGTCCGGGGGGAATATCGTGCTCTCGTGTCCCTTGAGCCTGACGTAGACCGTGAGATTGTAAGAGGTGAAAGGTTCGAGATTGTTCAACTGATATTCCATATCTTCGATCCATTCGGTAAGATTCGTCCACTTGGCATTGGACTCGAGGAGCGCGTACGAAGGCAAGAATTCAAAGGTAAGATTCTTCGGTATTGGCATCCACCAGAATAAGAAGAGACTCGTGGAATTGGTCGAACGTTCGTCGACTCCTATTATCATGACTTGATACACCCGAGAATTGTTCTTCTCGCAATTGTTCTCGTCGAAGCCGTCGAAGCAGTCCGGTTTACCGTCGCAGTACGACGAGAGGGCGAGACAGCGGGTCTCGTCGCAAGAGAAGAATCCGGCGTAGCACGAGGGACTCGCGGGCGGACTGGGACTCTGATCGTAATCGCAACCCAGCTCGTCGCTTCCGTCGACGCAATCTTCGAATCCGTTGCAGGTCTTGCTGAGAGGAATGCACGCGGCATCGAGTCTGCAGGTGAAATCATTTTCGGCGCACTCGAGATGCTTACCACCGTCGCAGAAGAGTTCGTCCTCGCCAGAATCACAGTCGTTCGTCCCGTCGCAGACCCACGACTCCATAATGCACCTGCCATCGTAACACCGGAAGTTATTGTTCTGGCAGACCTCATAGGGACGTTCGGTCGTCGTGACAGGGACTTCCGAAGAAGGCTGATGCTCTTCGGACTTGTTGCAGCCAAACTCGTCGGAATTGTCTCCGCAGTCGTTAACCTCGTCGCACTTCCACCAGTAAGGGACGCATTTGTTATTGTTGCAAGGGAAGAGCCACTCGTTGCAAGAGTTGGTCGGGAGGAAGGGGGGCATGATGGTCGGTAGGATCGTTGGTAAGGTGCAATTGGACTCGTCCGAACCGTCCGGACAGTCGTCGACTCCGTCGCAGAGCCAGAATTCGTGGATACATCGATCATTGGCGGATGTCGAAACTTTGTTTCCACACCGGACCATACCGGCATCGCATTCCGTCCCGTTGCAATTATTCTCGTCCGAGCCGTCCATGCACTGGCGCTCTCCGTCGCAACGCATCCCTCTGGGAATGCAATACCCGTACGAGCAATTGAACTCGTCCTTGGTGCAATTAACGCTCGATCCTGTACCGGGGCTCTTCGAGGTGCTGCAGTTGCTTTCGTCGGAATTGTCGTGACAGTCGTCCTCCCCGTCGCAGTACCACCGATGGGGAATGCACCGTCCGTTGGCGCACGTGAACTGCGACTCGGTGCAATTAGAGTACGTGCAATTGCGCTCGTCGAGGCCATTCTTGCAGTCCCAATCGATGTCGCACCGCCAGAATTTCGGTATGCACTTGCCGTCGTCGCACTCAAACTCGTTCGGCTTGCAGTGACAGTGAACCTCGTCGCTGTTGTCGCCGCAGTCGTTCTCCCTGTCGCACTTCCAGAAGTTTGGAATGCAATTCCCGTTATCGCACGAGAACTGATTCGAGGAGCAAGTGCTCGCAACTCGCTGACAAGTCGAGTTCGCGAAGGGTTCGACCTTACCGGGACACATGCACCTGTTGTTCTCGAGCATTTCCATGCCATCCGGACAGAGACAGACGTACTTGTCGTCCGGAGCGCCGAGGCATATGTGAGAGCAAGCCGTGTTGTTCGTGCACTTGTTGCTCCCGATCTGAATGCTGTGGGCAAATACTTTGAGGTCCATCAACCCGGCCAGCTGACCGAGGCTCGAACTTTTACCAATTCCGTGATCCTTGTCCGCCACGAATATCATTAGCTGCTTCCAGTCGTCCCAGTACATGTCGCCCTTGTACACGGCTACGGCGAATGGATGGGAAACCCGATCGTCGTAGTGGATTATCTTCTTGAAGCGTTTCCCGTCAAAGTCCGCCGAGCCGATGTAGTCTTCCCGCGCGTCGACCCAGTAAATTCTCTCCGCTATATGGTCAATCGTTATTCCGTTCGGCCACTCAACCGTCCCCTTCGTGAATAGCCGTTTTATGTCCGTACCGTCGAGATTCGCCCGGGAGACGGACGCGTTACCGGGAGCCCAGTCCGTCCAGAACATATAGCCGAACATCGGATGAACCGCGATTCCTCGCGGTTTTTGCAAATTATCCCGGTCTAGGATCGTTCTTCGCATTCTTCCAGCGATATTCGTGTCCGTCCGAATTATCTGGATCCTCATTTTCACCCCGTCGACGAAATATAGGACGTTTGATATCCAATCGAGGGCCATTCCCTCGATCGAGCTCAGGTCCGTCTCGACGAGGATTTCCGGAGAGCGGCGACCGTCCTTGAAGCACTGCCGACCGATCGTGTCGTTTACGATGTCAGCCCAGTAAAGACAATTATTCGTCATGTCGAATTCCACTGCGATTACGTTCTTAAGATCACGAACAGGCAATATTTCTCGCTTTTGATTTCGCAGATCGATCTTGGATATATGCTCGCGTTGAGCTACCAACAAAAATTCCGAGGAATCGTCCAATGGGCAGGGGATCTCATCAGGCTCGAATTTCTTAGCCAATCCGCTGACACACTCGTCGTCAGGAATTTTCCGGTAGCCCTTCGTACGGTTGTGATAACGACCGGGTTTGCAGGTTTTCGGCACCGCGTAGGGATCGAATCCTGTCTGATTCTTGTCCTGTATGCAATGGAAGGGCGTGCCCGTCCGGTTGAAACCGACGTCGCAGTAATAATCGTTGAGATCGCAGGGACAAATTTCACTCTTTACCGGCCTATCATAATTTATTCCGGTATAACAATTGGCCGTTGCGGCGCGTCGTTCGTAAATCTCCCTACGGCCGAGAACGCAAGACATCGCGGGTTGATCCGAGCTCGAGGGTGACCAAAATTTATAATCATCGGGCGTGCACTCGCGTTCGAACACGTTGCGCAGATCGACCTTGATTATGAGCCATCTGTGCTGTCCCGGCATCGAGCCGAACATGGTGAAGACGGTCGTATTTTCACCAGGCTCGGTCATCAAACCGTAAATTCGAAGCATCTCGTCGTGGAATTTGTAAGTCTTCCAACTTTTTCCTTCGTCCGTCGAGTACAAAAGTTCCTGTGTCTCGCCCCGAGATTTGTAATATTTCACCGCAACGAGAACCCCACCGTGATCCCCCATGTTGAAGAAGTAAAAATCTTTGAGGACCATTTTCCAGGTCAACCCGGCGTCTCGGGAAACGAAGAGAGCCGGGTGAGACTTGAAATTCTGTCCCATAACTCCCGTCGCTATTATTATTCCGGGTGCCGAGTGCGAGCTCATTATGGAGACGGATCTCGTTACGGGAAAGAGCTGGTTGAACTTTTGACAGAGATGAAGCGAACAGTCGTTCGTTGTACAGTGAACCCAGAAGCCGTCCCGATGATCCTTCGGTGGTGGCCCTTTTATCTTGTTCCACGTTATACCGTGATCGTAACTTATCAACGAACCCAAATGTTCCGGCCCGATCGATCCGACCTTCGGCGTTTGCTTCACCTGGGACGCGATATAAATTCCTCGCATTCCTTCGACCTTGTAGAGATCGGTGAACGCCTCATCAGCAACATCACTGAATTCATCATTTCAATAAATTATAATATCATTACTCAAAAAGTTACTCCGATTATCGTCGTATTATCTTTTACTCACTTCAGCCAACTGTTCTTCCACGTTGTGTTTGGGAAAAACGTGAGAATCGATTCCAGGGAGAGTGCGAATTTCACCGTGCTTTCGCTTATACCCTCGAGAACATACAAATTAACCTGAGTTTCGCTGTGAGCCACGGCCACGAATACGCGATTATTCGTTACATCGGCAATGTGATACTCGTGACGATCGAGATACGTGTTGAATTCAGCTTTCATGAAACTGCTGTTCTTGTAAGACACGAAGAGATCCAGGTTCGACTATAAAAGAAAAAAATTTGCTTTGAATCAAGCAGCTATGTTACATATTTCATCCGTAATTATAGACCAGAATCATAGATTCTGAGCTGCTTCGACAATTTACAAAATGATAAAAACAATTTTCTCACCGACGATTTCGGGCCTTTCTTTGTAGCAAACATCCAATCGCCCCGGATCTGAAAATCCTCAACATTCGAGATAACATTTCGAACTTTTGCGGACCATGCCTTGGACGTAACTCTATCAGATTCGATAACAGTGTTCTCATCCGGTGACTCGATTCTCTCGATCAGAAGAGTCTTCGGCTGAGCATTCGTCCAGAAATACGCCTTGACGTACATGTGAATACTCTCCCAAGTTTTTCCAAGATCCGTAGTCATCCATAGCTGAAAAGAGAGAGAGAGAAAGATTCCATAATCGATCGTTCATTTAAAGACATAAATAAAAGTGTCGACGAGATTTAAAAAATCTGTACCTGTCTCTTTGGATCGACTTTATCAAATATCAAAAAGTGATTGGGATTGTCCTCGTTGAAGGAAACCTCGCTGGGTGTGAACGAGAGAAATTGTCTCGTGATGGTTATCCCGTTGTTGCTCGTTATAAAAATCGCTTTGTGCGCACTGTCGGCGAAGACGCACTGAACATGAAAAAACGTAAGTGAATTATCAAGTAAAATTGTTGAAAAATGAAGCAAGGAGTAAGAAGACGAGTAAGAATATGTTAAAAAATGTAACTCACGTAGGTATTGAATTTGGGATGATTGTAAAATTTGTCGAGTTGGGCGTACTCGTTGTCTTTGATCTTGAAGTGTTCGTTCATGTTCTCGAAAGTGTCCCCATAATCGTAGCTTATGTAAACGGTGCTGGGATTGACTTTCCTCGTTAGCCTCGTATCCTGGCTCGTGGTGACGCTAGGGGAACTGTCGCGAGCGAGGCATATTATGACGTTTGATTTTTCGCCGACCCAGTGAACCATCAACTGTTGATGCGTGTCGTTGAGAACGTTAACCTGCGAACATTCGAGAATTGAGTACAGAACGGGCGAGATAGGAACGAGTCGAGTGGGAAGGGAAGGGAAGGGAAGAGAGAGAGAGACAACGATCAATCTGCATTGACACGGAGCCTCGGATTGCATTACAGACCACAAAGAGGCCCCGGAGTCATTCCACTCTGGATTCTCTCCCGGTTCGACTATGAAAAAGATTTCGTCTCGCGATACATTGCGTGTCTCGTGCACAATTTTTTCCCTCCTGCCTCTGCTAATTTTTCCTCTTATCGTTTTTTTGGCAAGCTATCAAACAGGTTTTTGTTTCCCTGAGATTATTCTTGGAAAGGGGATACGTCATTTGCCAGATCAGCTAAACAAAGGAATAAAAATTTTGCGTTTATCGCTTGCGAGGCACGATCAAAGACTTTGCTCACAAAAATCGGCTCTTTTTTTTTCTCATTTTGTCTTATTTCTAGTCGATAAATATAGTGTGTCGAGTTTCTCCTAACTGATATCTGAACTGAAATGGCTATTCATTTCTGTCTGTATTGCAAAAAATAGTGACTAATGCGAGCTGGACAGTCTTATCCAAAATCCTTGCTCATGACTAAGAATTCAAAGTAATTTATGAAAGGAAGTCAAGATATGAGCCGTGAAAAAAATGATAAATTGGTATCAGTTTCATACATAATACACTTTTTTAGACAACAAAGTATGGGTTTAAGATAAGATATATAGGTAACTCCCTCTTGTTAAAATAATATTTCTGATAAAACTACTGACCAGTCTAGTCTGGCTCTATTTAACAGTTAAAAATTGATATATTTTCATAAATCCCAATAAATAATTGTTTACAAAGAATACTTGGAAGTTATAATAATGCACAAGAGATAAAAATTGATTGTGCACACACATTGCAATTATTCTCAAACTGCAGTGAACCATCAATGATCCGGAATGTTTTGTGACCTTGTAAAAATGATTAAATTATTGCATGAAAAAGCTGCTCGAGCAAGTTCAATTTTATTTCCATGCTCTGTGCCTTTTTGTAATTGATGATGAGAAGTAGGCAAGGAAAAAGAATCACATATTTTGAAAATAGATGTTAACTGGCTGAGCAAAAAAAAGAGTTGTTTCAGCAAGCACCGCAGTTTTATGCGAGGGAGGAGAAAATAACAACAGCCCATTATCGTTATCAATACTCTTGGTGGATATGAATACTTAGTACTTTTAGAGATAAGAGCCCAGCTGTAAAAAAGTCACGAGGGAATTAATCACCAAGATGAAAAAAATGTTTTGTTCGGTTCTCTCTTCACAGTACACATCTGTAAAACAAAGAATGGGGTTGGAAAGGAAAGCTGAACACACAAGAAGAGCTGGAGAAAACGAAGATTTAAGAAACATTAATTAGTCACAAGCAAAATACACATGTCGATATCTCAAAATGATATTGGAATAAAAGGCAATGTAATTGCCGTCCGCGAGGCGGCACGATGACAGTGAAAATGTAGAATGCTCATTGTTCGTGATAAAACTCGTATACAGAATTATCTACCTTAACTACGGTTTTTTATTTGTAAACAAAAAAAAAAGCGACTGACCGCGGTTCCGATACTCGGCGTATGATCCGGAGTTTTTGGAGTATCTCTGCGTTGTCTCGAAGATGACGTTTCTCCGTCGTCATGCTCGACATACGACGACGAGTCATTGTTCTCTACGATGTAAGTTCTGCCGAACGGGGAGCTCCGTTTCTCTCGATACGCGTGCAACGTAACCCTCCGACTGTCGACGCCATTATTACAATAAACCAATTGCAATATTAGTAAAAAGAGAGAGAAACGATACAAGCCCGATGTCACCCGGGCGGCCATCTTGTCCAAACTCCAGGCTAGTAGCGCGGTGTCCGCGAAACATACACGCGCAAGGGCGCACGGATGCACGCGCACACAAGATGAAAATACCAACAAAAAACAATGCACTCGGCGATTTGACTAAACGTCCATCACGTGACGAAGCATCCTATTTATCGCGAGTCACTCCGCAATAACTATCCAAGCCAACAAAGAGAGCCAAGTCAGACACGTAAATGCTGCTGCGACGATTGCGCTCTCCGGCTCGTTGTTACGGGAACAAAACACTTAAATCAGCCTCTCGTTGCATCCATGCAAATACCTATCCACAATACGCATCATCGACCGCTCACTACTACTGCCTAGCTAGTGCCGAGTGAGAAGACAGCGTGCCCAATAACTTTCGGCTTTCCCACCACCTCCTCCTCCTCCTCCTCCTCGCTTTTTCCACACCGTGCGCACGCATCGAACGCGCAACTTTTATTCCCATTGGCCGATCCGCCAGACGCCAAGATTCCTAGCGCAACGAATCTAACCAACCAACAACATCGTTACTCGCCGAAAAAACACGGTCCAACCGAATGCACCGATTGGAAGAGAATAAGAACAACACGCCGCGCGACCGGATTTCCCAATTTTTCCGCGTTTCGAGAGAAACGATCAAACGCGAAAACAATAAAACCGGAAAATAAGTAGAGCTGATGGCCCCCCTTTCAAATCTCGATCAACGATTCGTTATGTCGCCTTCTTCATTGCCCTTCGTTATAATAATGCCAATTCCGAGAGCGCCTTGATTGACGTAATTGGATTAACATCGGTGCGTATAACCCTCGATGATGTTGTGCGGAGAAAAATTGATTATTGAAAGCGAGCGAACGATTCGTCGCTCTGCGCTTATTCACAACAAATTCATTGCTCCTCGCGCCGGAAGTGATTAAACCCCCCCCCCTCCCCTCCCTCGGAGTAGTAGTCGTCAATAAAAAGAAGAGATTTTGGAGAAAGCGCGATTCACGCGTTATATTCCAGAAATGTCGAGACTCGCGGACGATAAGCCGCGAAATTAAATGGCAAAAGAGGCACGAGAGATCGGAGAGAGGATAGTTTGACTAATCGCTTTTAATGAGAACCCCCCTAGATATAATAATAAAAGTATATTAGATAATGGCTTCCATTTCCTGATGGCTGGAACGAGGGAGCCCGTTGCTCGCCCTCGTCCATTAAAGCCTAGCGTTACCTCGCTCTACACAAACAAACGGATAAAAGTAGGGAATACGGGGGGACTCATCGATACGTAAAGCGGGGAGCATCGAAGCGTTCGTTAGTGTCAACGACTCGGTCATTGTTCGTCGTGAAAAAACACATTCGTATCCAAAAAAAAAAGTCACGAACGTATGCGCGTAACCGAAAAATATGTGCGAACGAGAAAACGAGCGCTCATACAATAAAACGCCCAAGCCTTATCTATTTGGTAATTGAAAAAACGTTCAAACTTGAATATATATATAGTTTTGTATGTATATATGAATATATGCACATAAAGACAATTTATATATACACACACATTTATATATTTCCGACGTACCATATATACTTTTTTGATAGCGTTTATATTTTAACAACCATACTCTCGTAGCGTTTATCGATTAATAATAAAAACTTGGAGCCGACGAAAGCGGGCGAGTCCCGGATCGCGCTCTCCGAAAATTTATTAATTATTTCAAGCTTTGATTTTCCAAGTTACGGGACGGGGAAGAAGAGTTTGATAATACATCGGTGATAATACATCGAGAGTCAAAAAACAAAAAATGTTAAAATTGTCAGTATCGATCGACAAATCCCGAAATGATAATTCTCAGCGTCTTCAATCCGTGCTCGAATCGACTATTTTTTTACACAATTTTTTTTATGAAGAGATGATTAGCGATGGTCCGAGAGGCTCGTCGATTCGTCACGGTTGAATCAAGTGAGAAAGAGGAGTGACAAAAGATGCGATTTAACAGCGTAAGATGAGTCATTCATGCACAACGTTCTTCTCTCATCCATGCTCGAATTACTCGTAATAAACGCGCAACACTGAGAGATTAGATACAACGATTTCAAACATTCGTTCATATACACGTATACGGTTAAAGAAATAAAAAATTTAAAAAAACGAGTCTAAATTACGAGCGTACGGATCTGGGGACATGCGGATATTTGCGAGGAAGGCCGTTTCAGAACGAAAAGAGCGATTACTTTTACAATTATATATTATCTATAATAATAATAATAATAATAATAATTAATAATAATAATTTTCGCTTTTCTTTCTCTTTCATCTCTTATAACTTATTTTATTTCCTCTTTTATTTTTTGCTCGTCTCTATATATGTACATGTATATATTTAAAACAGCGGAGCGATTATTCTCGCGACTCGGACACGATGGGGGAATAGAAATTTCTTTGTTTACGTCGGGTCGAAATATCAGCGAGCGGTCGTGTACCTTTTTTGTTTTTGTTTTCGATGAAAATCGGGGCTTCTCGTGCAATCGTATGTACAAGTCCCTCCCGTGCAAACTAGCTTCTGGGAAAATGAAAAAAAAAAAAAAGAATAGAAAATAAATAGAGAGAATTCGTTCTCGAGCTCGTCTCTCGCTTTCGTCCGGCAACTTTTTTTTCGAGTCGCGCACGCTCGAATTTTAAATATATACACACATATAAATATTATATTTGTAGATATAAATTGCGGAAATACTTCGAAGCGGCAGCGTTCGAAAAAAAAAAACAAAAACATAAAAAGCTGTCGCGTTAGAACAGTGAAGTTTCAAGATTTGCCATATTTACTTTTTTCGATTTCGTATTTTTTCTCGCTCGCGCGAAATATTCAATTTATTCGCGTTCTTTAGTCTCTTATGTCCTATAGGGAAACAGGATTGCCATTGATAAATATCGATAAAAAAAGATAATAACAATCGATGAAAAGAGCTCGCGACGAACACTACGTAAGGCGAAATTGTATAAGAATTTTAAAAAACGACCGAAGAACAAAAGAATAGACGCGTCGATTCGAGGTCAAAAGTATTTTTACGGTAGATTCTCGTAGTATTTCGTTTCGTAAAGGTAAGTTTTGTTTCTTCTTCTTCTTCGTCGATCTCACTTCCGAGTGTTATTGGCATCCTTCGGGATAAATTTTACCCTCCGGTCCTCGTTATTACAGTATTTACGATATCATATTTCATCTTTCATTTATTTATCTCTCTTAATTCTCTTTCAGCTTCAATACGACTTTTTTCCCCTTGGGGCATTGCATCTATAACATTCGTTAAAAGCTATTTTTCCTTCCTCTCTCGCCGATATATAATTATTATCCATCCCAGGTGAGCGCCTCTCTTAAAATATATGGCAGTTATTCAAACGCAAACGGGTCTTGTTTGCTCAAGTGAACAGGGACGACGTAAACGTGTTTTCTTTTCGAGGGGAAAATCTAGCGATTGAGAAAAGAGGCACAGAAAATAAAGATACAAACAACGTCGATTTTCGTATACACAGCTTTCTCTCGAATTGTGCGCGTTGCTTCGAAACGTACGGAAAAAAAAATATTCTCAAATTGGTCATGCCTAAATTTTAAAAATTTGTAAAAAAAAAAACTCTTCAAACAATCGGTAATAGAAAAAATCATTCCGACTCGGAATCCTTTCGGACAGTGCGAAGAAAAATAAGTCGATATTCCCCGGCAAGGGTCGTCTCTTTTTTGCGCTCGTGCAAGTCCGGAAAAAAAAGTATTTTACAATGAAAAGGAGTGCATCGGGCTCGAATAATAGCCTAAAATTCCTTTTTTGTTTCTTCTCATCTCAACGAACGTTCTACAAATAATTTTTGTCTCTTTCATTTTCGCGTTCGTATTGATCCTCGGTGAGGAACAAAATGGGCAACAATTGTCGATAATCGTTCAAACATGAAATTTTTCTCGTTTTTTCTCGATTTCAGTCGCGCTGACCTGGGATATCCGAGTGTGTTGCTTCACCATTTATCTTAGCGATATTGCCGACGATCCGAAAAGAAAAGAAAATTAAACAGCGAGAAGCCAAATTGCGAACGGTCTTTCGGAAGGCTACCACCTCCACCTCCACCTCCACCTCCTCCTCCTCCTCCTCCTCCTCCCGTCGTGTTTTATATTCTCTCTTACGTTTTTTTTTCTTTTTTGTTTCGTGTATCGTTGCGCGTCGATGACACAAACACCCATGCAGCCAATCACACACGCATTTACGCACATACACACACAAATATCTCCATTAGAACTACGTAGCCATTTTCTCTGTCGGGGTGGGGGCCCATTATCTCATCTCGAGAATCTCCGAAAGTCTCGGTCAATCTGGCTCTCTCTCGACTCAATTCGAGACTCGGCCTGGACCTTCCAATTCTTATCTTCCTTATTCATTTCTCGTTTTATTAGCGCTGCTTTAACGGTGTAGAGCAACGAAATAAGTTCCTTTCTTTCTCTTTGCCTCTCTCTCTCTCTCTCCATCTTGCTCTTGGACTTGTTTGTTCCCTCGAAGCTTTCATGTTCGACGCTTCGTTCCGAAGAGGCCTTCTCGACACATTTTCGCTCGCTCAGCGAAACTCCACGACTCCGGTTTAGCTGGAAAACAGAAAAAAGAAAAAATTGAAAAATTCCAATCGAGTCGGCAAGTTTTGAGCCAAAAATTCTCATCATTTTCTGGATTTATCGACACAGGTACGTTTTCGGGACGAGTTTCACGCTGTTCCATACTTTTATCAACACCATACAGCTTTATATTATAATAAAGAAGCATGGAACTCCGTCTCCGAAAAAGTTCAAGTACGGTAGAAAATAATTTATTATCCATGCTGAGTGGTAAGAAATTTGTGTATCTTGACAACGATACAATTGATAAGCACGAAGAGTGACTGATGGAATACACCGAAAGGGCCGGCGCAACGAAGAAGCAATAATTATAATAAATATGCAAAATAAGCTATACTATACAACGATACTTTTCCATAACTACTGAACAACGAGTAGAAAACAATGAGGGAAATACATGTCAACGAAGAAAAAAAAAATGAGAATAATGGCGTGGATGGGAGAGAATGAAACAAGCACCTAATGCCGATATCTATATAGTCCTCGCATGAGATTTAAAAGAAAAACAAAAAAAAAAACAAAAAAAGATACGTTTACGCTCAAGGAAAGAAAAAAAAATGCCTCTCTCGCCTCGTCGTCTCTCGGACGAGGCAATATTTTTCCTTTGTCCCTCGTTTCTCGAGGTAACATTATTTCACTCGCGTTGTACATCATCATTCCGCATTCACAATTGGAAAAACATTCCTCCCGTATTTCCAATAAATAAATAATGAATTTTCAAAGAATACGAAATAATTGTTGGAATAACGAAAATGGTAAAAAGAATGCCGAAATAATGTTGAAATAACGAGGAGGATATCTGTATAACCAAGTGGGACGAATAGTTGTTGAATAACGTGCATATTCATTACGACGTTAATACGAGCAAGATAGACTCTTTATCTCCGACTCACCGCATCTAAATGTTGTTCCAATTGTGTACTCATTTTTTTCTTTCTTACGTTCATTGAGGTATTCGCTTTCTACTTTTTGGCTTTTCTAAAAATATATATGACAAATGCAGTATGATCGAATGCGATTGCTGCGGCTGTTTACTTTTTTATTGTGCGCTAAATGAATCTGCTCTCATGTATGAAAAAAGATGAGTTCGCGAAAGTTTCTTCTTCTTCTTCTTCTTCAACAAGAATCTACAGATAATGCGCTGAACGCAGTTTTTCGATACAGCGAGACTGACTTGGTGCGGAGGATTACATTTAGAGAATTCTCAGACTCGTTGATCGCTTTTACATCAAATATTTTTCTTTTCCTTTTTTTTATTATACGAATCTGAAAATCCTTAACAGTTAATGATATTTCGAAAAGTCATTCAAATCTCTGCGAGCTTGAAGCAACTTTCCGCGGCACACTTTGTGTGCTTTATGTATACAAATATTGATAGTGTTTTGTCGCGATGAAGATGAAGGAACAACAACGTGAGAAGATACATCACGGGATTTTATGATGAACATTTTCGTGACAAGTTGTGGATTTTTAATCGCTTGATAAATAAATAAATAAATAAATAAAAAATAAAAAAAAGATCGTGGATAGCTCACTTTTTCTTGAGTGTGAAGAAGCTGCGCCGTTTGGTCTCGGCTTGCGTCGGCGCGGGCAGGGTGTGCGCCCTCGACGAGCCAGCTCCGGATGTTCCCTGGGCCGCCTGATTCAACACTCGAACCCATTCGTGCATCTCTGCGTCGTCCTTCGCCTGGAATAAGAAATCTGCTCCGCTTTGCGACCTGAAACAGAAACATTCAAAATAAATATGTTTATCTAATGAAAAAATCGTCTCTTTTTGAGGTTGTCGTGCATGGTTGGGGTGAAAGTCAAATCGAAAAGTTGCTGCTGCTCAATTTTTCTCAGATAAAACGTAGTTTTCGAGTAAAAGTTCGTTAACATAATTCGTTGCAAATTGACAAAAGAACAACATAATCGAATAACAAGGTCGTTCGTTGTGCTTGTTGTACGATTGAAAAAATGCACAACAAACATTTGTTTGGATTTTTTAAACAAATTAAACAAATATTGTTTAATGTACGAAGATCGATGCCAAATTTCGTAAGGTTTTCACCACCACAGTATATAGAAGTTGAGCAGATACTATTTATTGTTAAAAATCGCAATATTTGACAAGTGCTCTTATGGCAGAGTACCGAAAAGTATGATATTATTCTAACCGATATAAATATTCTAACCGATCACTGCCGCTTAAATAAATCATAAAAAAAAAAGATCGAGCGGACTTTCCCGCATTGTAAAATAAAACTAAATCCGAACCGTATGTTTACTCGAGTTTTGTTTTGTAACAGCAAACGGAAAACATGAGGAAAGGAAGCCTCGATTTGTTCGAGCCGTCCTCCTCTGATGGTGGCCGATGACAATTTTCTGTCACCTTCGAAAGAAAAATAAAGTTCCCTTCAATTGTAAATTTTCTTTTTCTCGACTTTTTTTCTTACACTGCTCGAAAATGCTGCTCAAGAAACTTTACCTCGTTGAATATGTTGAATATGTTCTTCATTGTAATTATTGAAAAATGAATAAAATAAAAAGATATCTCACTTGACTCGGAAGACGTGTTTCTTCTTAGTGTAATCGCTGGCAACGATGATCGTGGCGCCTCTGAGGTCGAAAGGAGCTTCTCCCTTGTAAAGTTGATCCGGTGACGACTTGTAAGACTTTTGGTCCTTGTAAGCGATCAAATTTTGTCCCCGGACGACCATGTAAAGTTTGTCCCAGGATCTGTTGGAGGCTTTCTTCGACATGCTTTCCCAGACGTGCTTGCGCACGAGGCTTCCCTCGAACTCGTCATCGCTCGGACTTCTTTGCTCTGTGGATCATTTTTTTAAGCACGATTTAAACACGTTATCCACTGTTTATCATTAATCTACATTTCTACACACACACACATACTGTTACAAACAAATTTTGGAAAAGGCCAGGAGGAAATTCGGCAGGGAAACATTTCAGCGTTTTCCTGAGAACGTTTTAGTTCGCACTCGTCAAAATAAAAACTGGCGTTAAGAAAAATCGTCTAAATTATAGCTGCCTATCGGTCTAGAAGTAAAAAAGAAAACAACAACAACGCTCGTTCACTTTTTCTCGTTTTTTTCAACTGAAAATTAAATAGATTTGCACCATCCGGAGCCTCGAAAATTTTTCTCTCAGGCGAAGACCTGAAATTTTATTTGTCGATGAAAAAAGATAATTACGTGGCTGGATCGACTGGTTAAATGATTTTGTTTGTTTGTTTTTTCTCTCGTTTTTTACTTACCATGCAGACTATGCTCATCGTCGCTCACGCCGCTACGATCCAAGCTGGGAGACTTGGCCGATTTTTTCCAACGGAAACTTCGGAAGGGCGACTTGCTGCGACTCCGTTCCTTACGTCTTAACGTACCGGATTCTGAGCCACTTCCGCCTCTTGGAGCTTATTTTCGTACACAACACACGGATTTCTTTTATATTAAAATCGACTACGAGCTACTCGAGAAAATATTTTACCTCGATTACACTAACTCGCCTTTGGGAATTCCAGAAGTGTTTTTTTTCTTTTCTTTTCTTTTCTCTAACATACAGCATTCTCTACAGTGCACAGATACGTTTATTGCTAAACTTTTGCTAAACATGCTCATGCAACTACACGATTCTTCGGGGATTCGCCAATAATTTTATAAATAAAGAAATAAAAACAAAACAAAAAACAAAGCGAAGATATTTCAAACTCAATCCGCAGGGGAAAAAATAACGAATCATTATTTTACGTTCTTTTGTTCTTTCATATTTCTGACAAAATTTGGTTACGTTGATAAATTAAAAGTTGAACATTTTGCATAAATTTTTGTTGAGTTTTAATTGAAATAAGTAAATAAAAAATATGGCGCACAAGACCGAGATGTGTTGCAAATTCGACCCTCAAGTTTTTTTAGCGAAAAATAATAATAGTAACAACAACAACAGCTTTGTAACGAAAGGGGACAGCAGAATTGTTCCCAAGAACGTTGAAATAATGAAGGAAGCTCCATTCTGGTCAGGAGTCGCGATAAAAGACGCGAAAATAGTTAACATGTCCATTGATGATTATCGTGGAAATTATCTCGTCTTGATTTTTTACCCGTATGACTTTACGACTGTGTGTCCCACGGAAATTTTGCAGTTCAGTGACCGAGTCGGCGAATTCGAAGCACGAAGTAAATATCGCTCATTCTGTCCAACTATTGGGACATTCTACATATGTATAAAAATGTTCAAGTATTTATTAACTAGAAATATTATTAAAAATTAACAGATAAAATTTGATCGCTAAAGTATGAGAGAATAGTGAAGATGTGAATTAGAAGGAGATTTTGTTAGTAGTTTGAATATATATATATATATATGTATGTATATTTAAAGAAAGCTTTAGCTTAAAATGGTTTTAAAAGTCGGTAGGTTAACTCGTGATGAGTAAACTTGAACAATAAATATCCCCCCGTAATATGTAAAAAGACTGCAACGTCGTGATGGTGTCGACGGATTCGGAATTCGCTCACCTGGCTTGGTCAACGACGCCGAGAAAGCAGGGCGGCCTGAGCGAGATTTACGTCCCGATGTTGTCCGACAAGAATCACGAGATATCAAGGGCGTACCGCGTGTACGATCCGACGTTGGGAATCTCTTATCGCGGACTTTTCGTAATCGATGAAAAATCGATTGTCAGACACGTGACGATAAACGACATCGCGATACCGCGCTCGGTCGACGAGGTTCTGCGAGTCATCGACGCCTCCAAGTTCGTCGACGAGCACGGAAACATTTGCCCGATCGGCCCGATCGATAAAAACTCGATAAAGCCGCCGCCACGACCAGGCCCGGAAGAAAAAGGACAACACTTTAGCACGGATTTGATCACGAACGAGGACGAGTGGGACTGACTGACTGAGGTAGTAGTATCTTCGCTTTTATTTTTGTTTTGTCGTAAAGATGAAATTAAAAGACAAAAAAAGTAGGCTCCTCGAGAGACTTACTTGACGGTGTCGAAGGAACAGAGGCTCGTGATTTCGGGGTGCTCGGTGTTACGGCTCGAGTCCCTTCTCCTCCCCCGGCTTGGGAGATACGTGCGGGAGGGGGCTTCTCATGTGCATGCACTACACGTCATAGCAAATACGAGAAGAGAGAGTCAAATAATAATGTCATGCTCGCGAGAATATAATCAATGAGTGGGGATAAATGAGCAGCTTTGGACGAAGGGAATTATGAATAACAAAAAAAGCAATAAATTGATTTTAGTAAGAAAATAGCATAAATATTATTTTATGAATATTTCATGCCCTCTTACCTTTGCCAGAGAAAGAGGCTGCTCTAAAAACGCGTTTTCTAATGATAAGCGTGATTTTTAGAGGCCGATTAAAAAGAGCAACTAACCCTTGTCGGGGTATTAAAAGATAATCGTTGAAATACCTGAAAAGTGTGTGTTACTAAACGAGAGATTAAGTAGAAAGCTCGATTGTTCCATCACCCGCGGAGATAAATCTTGAGCGAACGAGAATAAAGCAAACGAGACAGAGGCGACAAATATACATTGAAAAATACAACGTTGATAACAGCAGATGATCTTATTTAGACCTTTCTGCAGATTTTCCCCGCTACTGTGCTCATGGTTATTTGCTGAAAGTTTCATGTTATTTCACACGCCTCTAAGATCAATAATAATCAGAGTACATTTCGCCACAGTTCTAACACTAAAATGATCATCATCAAGTTTTACGAGTGCGAGTGTATCATCAATATTTTTTATGATAAACAGCAAACAGTGGAATTAAATTATAGTAAACGTGAAATAATATTGGGTGGAGGTTGGAATGGTGAAGAAGGTTTTAAATAATACTTGATGGGATGATCGGTGAAAAAATGAAAGAATTCTCTCGTCGATTTATTATCGTCATAGAAAAATATAATTTTTCTACCGAACACTCACCTTCCTTGGGCTTTTCTTGGGATTGCTGTGTTCGTGTAGAAGAAGCCTTGCGCAGTGCCACTGCGTTTTGTGCATTCCGTGCCGCATTTTTTTCGGAATTGCGTATAGGATATTTGTTTAAGGATATATTTGGAAGGGGCATTTTCGGGGATATTCGTGGACGAGGAGTGGCAGAAACAAACGTGCGGTTAGCGTTTTCTCATGCTTTTTACCATAAAACCTCTTATCGTATGGAAAAAGCTCTCAAGTCTCCATCACGCGAATCATTCGAAATAAAAATCAATACTTATTTAACCATCTTACGTATCGAAGAACGTTCATATTGCTTTTCGTTATTTTTCAATCAGAATAAATACACATTTCGCGACACGATATCTCTTTCCCACTGACATTTTTTTATCGCGACATATAGAATTTTCACACACCTTTCCAATTCCGAATGATTACGTGCGTCACATATTTTTTCGAATTAGTAGATAATTTAGCCGCAAAGTGATTTTACTGTCAACATTTTCATGGAGAAATTTCATGGAAAGAACCAAGAGCTCTTCGAATATTAATTGAAAGTCGACTTTTTTGTGACCGTACTCTTTTTTTCCGCGATTTAAGTAGACAGACTAGATAATTACCGTGAGAATCGTCTTCTCCGCGATCTCCGCTCATAACACCGTCGGCTTCGGCTCTGTAAAAAAAACGAATACTGAAAAATCTTTTTACACTTTGAAATAAAGAATATCCTTCTGACAATGAGTCTAAAGTTAAATTATGAAAATTTTTTTATTTTATCGTAGTTCTATCGGTACAGTCAAATCAAAAGTTTTTATCTCAATTTATCTCCAGCACACTACCGTGTGAGCTCAAGTTTATTAAGAAAAGTTGTTGCAAATTGTTTCAACATTCTTGTTACGTATGTATGAAAATTGAAAAAATCATAATCTTAGGATTTTTAAACTAAGGGAAGCTTCTACAAGAATAAGAGACCTATGTAAAATTTCAACAAATTCCACTAGCCAGAAGTCAAGACATCAACAGTTGATATTTAACACGTGCTCTTGTGGGGGTGACTGCAAAAAATAGTGATTATTATCGACCATAGATACTTGTATCTCGAGTTGTACCTCGTGAAACTTGTTAAAATGAAAATCCTGATAAAATAATATTTAGATATAACTACCTTATGTATAAATAATAATGAGAATTTAAGTGTACCGTTCACTCGGTGGTTCGTCCGGACTGGTGACCGGAGTTGCTCTCGCCTGTCGTGCGGCTTCCGCAGCTGCAGCTTCTTCCCTCTTGCGTCTCTCTTCTTCCTCCTGCTCCTGCTCTCGCCTCTTTAATTCCTTCAACTCGAACTGGAAGAATGAAAAGACTTGTTATCGACAGGCTCGACTTTTTTTCCCAATGAAAAACAAACATGACTTTTTATATTATTTTTGACAGGATTGCGCACAAAATATGTAGTCAAATAACGGAAGTAATTGCACCAGTGTCTGTTAACAAAAAAAAAGCACATGCATTTTTTACTCACCCGGCTACCAATAATATTTTCTTCAAAATTTTCTACAGAGGATGGGGGGGGGAGCTCAACGGGATTTGGACGGGACTTGAGTCTCGCATGCATGAAATCCGAAAATTCGTCGCTCGACGAACTCGAATATATTCTGCTGCTGCGCCGCTTCTCCAATTTATCATTTTCTTTGCTCGCATTCAAATTTTCCGTCAATTCTTTTATCGCATCTTTCAATCTTCTTATGTTAACTATGGAATTTTCAATGTTCCAACTACTACACCGGGCCTCCAAATCAATTTCGCCCGCATCTCGTCCTCGTTTCAATTCCGATACAATCCACGATTCTCGTCGTATCGAATCATTATTTTCATCTCCCTTCATGTCCTTTTCAAAACTCGAATTTTCTAAACAGTCGCCCGAGTGCACGTATTTTATTTGACATCTCTTGAAAATCCCACCATTGTCGATGATTTCTTCGTTATTCGCGGTACGTGCGCCGATTGTGTTAATCCGTCGAAAATTTATCACGTCGTCGGAAGAAATGTTAGCCGGGAAAAAAACCTCCTCCGGAGGTTTCTCACGATTCGGTGAACTATGCTCGAGACTCGAACCGCGAGAATTCCGCCAGTCGGAGCTCCACAAAAACGAATTGTGACGTTTGCAGCTTCGTTCTTCGTCGTCGAACGGACGACGCAACTCGTCGCCTCTTTTCAACCGTTTGTAAAAACTATCCGAATTTAAAATTATTTTACGAACCGCCATTTCTTCGGAAATACGCTTTTTGGGATTTTTAAGGATTTTTTTGGATTCTTTGGGAAATTCAGGAACGTATTCGATCGTTTCATTGACATCCAGCACCGTCATGCCCGATTTGAAGTGATTACCAACCGTCCTCTCCAACTACCGAGGACATCACAGAAACAGAACGTTTTCGCACGAGAGACGAAAAAGTTTTCATGCAACACATACAAAAATTAATACAACCACGTTCGAAATAAAATAAATGGAAACACAAATTATAGAAACGAAAACCCATACAGAATTAAGCACGTCTAGAAAATTCATTACGTTCCATTTGTTTGTTTGTTTGTTTTTTTTGTTAATTATCGTTTTTAATTACCATTGTGAGTCGTTCCAAGGCACTGAATCTCTCCTCTTGTGCAGCTGCCGATTTTTCGAATGCTTCGTGTTTCTTGATCAGATTCTCAACCTCGTCGATGGTGAGCTGTTAACACATTCGTCGATTTTAATTACAATTTTTTCATAGCACGATTTAATAAAAAAAATGTACTTACACCAAGTTCTTGACTCATGAGATATGGTTCTTGGGCTATCAGCCATGCCTCTGCGACCGCTGCGTCTCTAGCGAATTGATAGACTTCCAGGACTGAAATAAAGAAACAGAGCATCACGTGGGGACTGTTAAAATGGCGAGAGAGAGAGAAAAGGAAAAATGTTCGAGGTACTAGTAGTATCCACTGCTGATAAAGTATAAAATTAAAAAAAAAATGAAGCGAAAACACTTACTCAGCTGCAAATTCTCCCAACGTTCCTCCCATCGATGCAAAAGCGCGTTTCTGTGATCGGTTAGTGCAGAAAGTTTATCCTTTATCTGGGTGCTGGCGTAGTGATTTCTGGCCCGGAGGTCCTTCCCGAGGTTCATGCAAGCTAGGAAATTGTCCTCTCTGGTGTCGATTTCGGCTTTGAGGCTCTGGTGATTGTGCATGAGGAGTTCGACGCCGGCAACGTCCCTCGGCTTTTCCGAAGTGTTCATCTGCCTGACGACGTCGTCCATCCAGATCATGAGAGTTCTAACCATGTTGAAGAATCTGAAGAGATCCCCGGTGTCCTCGAGCTTGGCCTTGCGAGCTTCGCAGAGGGCCTGAAGGTTGTTCCAAGCGGCGACGACCTCGGCTTCGCGATTGGTTATCTCGCTGGCCTTGTCCCCGGCGTAGCTCGCCTGGAGCTTCATCGATTCGTCCTGAATGTGGGTAACCTGGTTGTGGAGGGTCGACAAGTCCTGTATGAAGTTGGCGTGTTTCCGCTGGAGGGCCGAGACGGAGCCGGCGTCGCGTCCAAGCTCGTCCGACATTGCGTTCTGCTTTTCCAATATTCTTCCAAGTACGTCCTTGCAGTCGTGGAAGAATTTGTGAAGCTCCCGACTGGCGGCGAGCATCTGGGTCCTCGTCTCGATGAGCTCGAGGAGATCCTGCCATCCCTCGTTCAGGCCGTCCTTCCACTCGGCAATCAGGGCCGCGTCCGAGTGCTCCGCCGCGATAAGCGAATCCGCGATACCGTTTACAGCGGCGACTCTCTCGTTCCCGATCGTCTCCGTGTCCCGAGCGAATTCCTTGAATCTCTCCCACAGGAGAGTCACGTGATCGTAGTCCTGGCCGAGCTCCTGGCTTCCAGCAACGAGCTCCCGCTCGGCGATCCATTGCTCGAGATCGTCGACCTCCCGATGGAGCATGAACAGCTGGAGAGCCTCGTCGAGCTTGGCTCGTCGCTCTCCGGCAAGGTCCTTCAGTCCGGCGTAGAGCTTGTCGACCTGGGACTGCTTTACGGCGATTTGGTCGGCGAGCGGATGCTCATCGTTTATCAGCTGTCTCGCGGTCTCACCGAGCTGGCGAATCGTCTCCGCGTAATCCTCGACCGCGTTTTCCAGAGATTCGTGCTTCTTCATCAAATTCTGCGTCGATATCTCGTCCTTGCCGCGATCCTCGACCATCATGTACAACTCTTGCTCGCTCATCCAGGACTCGGCCTCGCTCGAGTCGAAGAAGTACTGCTGGGCCTTCTCGTTCTGGAGCAACATCTTATTCCTGTTATCGACGGCCTCGTTAACCTCTCGCCACTTATCCGTCAATTCCGAGATGAGACGGCTAAATTCGTCAGTTGCCTCGTGTCCCTCCGATATCAATTTAAGCCCGTTCTCGCATACGAGATCAATCCGAGGCTCGTGGTTCTCGATCTCCGTTCTCAGCGACTGGTTCTTCTTCTTGAGCATGTGAACGTTGAACAGCGAATTACCGTACTCGGTGCTCGTCGCCTGGGGCATCTTCTCCGCGATCCAGAGCTTCTCGTCCTCGACGTCGCGACGGAACTGGAAAGCTTCCTTCTTCTTCTCGAGCTGACGCTGGCGTACGACCAACGGTTCCTTCAACTCGGCGAAACGCTGAGCAACCTTTTCCTTCTTCACCTTAATCTCCTCCATTTTACCGTCCGGCACGGTCCGCTGAAGATGCTCCGCCTGTTTGTCGAGCTCCGTTACTTGACGGGCTTTTACCGCCATCTGTGTCTCGATCATCTGCTGTTTCTGCATGAGAATGTTTACCGAGGCGAGGTCCGAGCCCGTGTCGGTGCTCTCGATCTGTTTCTCGAGCTCGTTCATCCACGAGTCGATGTCGTCGCAGGTCTGGTGGATGAGAACCTCGCGGTTTGCGTCAAAGAGACGCTCCCCCTTGTCCCGAGTCGTCGTCTCGAGCTCCTCGAACTGATCGGCGAGCTCGAGGAGTTTCGGCTTTATAATCCGCTCCAATTCGGGCTTCTGCCCGATAAGCTCGTCCCCGGCTTGCTGAAGCTGCTGGAGCCGGTCCTTGTTGCTCGCGATCTCAGCCTCGAACGCCTGGTGCCTCGTCCACTTGCTGTGGACCGTCTTGGCGCTCCTGTAACTCTCGTCCTGAGCGGTAATGTGCTTCTCCTGGACCCACTCCCCGAGCTCCTCGCAGTCTTGCAGGAACATCTGGAGCTGGAGCTGATCCTTTAATCGTTCCATCAAGCTATTAGCCTTGTCGCGATTCGCCTTCCGACGCTCGCTTATGCTCTCGGCCTTCTTCCTTATCTTCTCCGCGGCAAAGTGTCCCTCCTCGACGAGCGAACCGGCGAACTGGACGACCGAGTTTATCTTCTCGTCGTTCGCGTCCATCGTCGTCATAAAGGCCTCGTGCCGCTTTATCAAGTTCTCCGCTTGCTCCAAGCTCCCGGGTGTCTCGTCCTTCCCGAGGATGTGCTCCTGATGGGAGAGCAAAACTTCGGCCTGTCTCGCGTCCCGATCCAACAGCTGCAGGTTAAGCGAGCTCGAGAGCAAATTCTGCCTGTTTAGCCACATCTGGTGCAATTCCTCCCAGCCCATTTTTAGGGCGTTAAGACGCTCTCGCAGGAACATGTACTGGGTGTCCCCGTCTCCGGCCTCGACCGTCAGACGCTCACCGTACTCCATCATCTTCTGATAATCCTCCGTGTAGTTGTCGATCTCCTCCTTAATGTTCTGGTGCTGGGTCAGGAGCTTCTCCGCCTCGGCGAGGCTCGTCGGGGTGTCCTCGTTCGCGACGTCGGTCTGAGTCTTGGTCAGCCAGGCCTGGAAGTGGTCCAGGTCACGGAGGAACCGGTGCAAGTCTCCGGCTTCCTCGAGCTTCGAGTCTCGCTCCTTGAGCATCTGCGTAAGCTCTTCCCAGATCGAGTGTATCTGGGTTATCCTCTCGCGAATGAGAGCAGCCTCCTCGGGATGATCCTCCTCGATTAATTGAGCCTCCTTCTCGAGGGCGTCCAATTTAGCCTGAATCGCAGCGAGGTCCCGCTCCATCCCGCTGAGCCTCCGCTGGAGCGTCATAACACCGGTAAGATCCATCTCGAGGCTGTCCGTCTGCTGGAGAATTCGTTTCTTGTCCTCGATCCAGGATACGGTCTCCCGACACTCGATGTGGAACGTCTGGACCCCGTGAGCCGAGTTAAGGGCCTCTCTCTTACCTTCGGCCTTCTCTCGGAGCTCCGCCCATTTCTGGTTCAACTCGTTCTGTCTCGAGACTATTTCCTCCGAGTTCGGATGCTCCACGTGGAGCAATTGCCGAGCGAGCTGATTTACAACGGCGACTCTCGAGGCGTTCGCGTTCATCTCTTTCTCGAAACCGTCGTACCGATGCTTCATTATCTCGACGTCCTCGATGTCCTTCGCGGGTACCATCGTATCGAGCATCCGATTTTTCTCACCGATCCACTGCTCGACGCCGTCGGACTCGCTCAACAGCTTGTACAGCGAGAGAGCATCGAGGAGACGCTGCTTTCGTAATTTAGCCAATTCCAACAGCTCCTTGTATCTCGAGTCTATGGAAGCGAGTCTCTCGAGTACTTCCGCCGACTTTGCGTCCTGTTCCCCGAGGTACGAAGCTTGCTGGTGGAGCTGCTCGATCGTCGTCGCGTAATTCTTAAGCTCGTCGGTAACGTCCTTGTGTTTCTTCAGGAGGGACTGAACGTTCGCCTCGTCCCGGCCAACATCCTCCGAGGATACCAGACGAACCGTGTCCAGCATCCAGATATCGATGTCGTCCGCGTCGGCGAACAGCTGGTGATAGTCGACAGCCTCCTCGAGCCGTTTACGCCGGAAGGCCGCGAGGTCCAGGAGATGGCTCCACATACCGAGGATCTCCTGAAGCCTCTCGGCAATTCTGTCCGAGCCAAAGTGTTTCTGACGGACGAGATCGTCCCCGACAGCCGCTACGGACATTAGTTGACTCTCGTGAGACTGGATTTCGTTCTCGAGTGCCTTGTGCTTCGAGAGCAAAAGATTTATCGTCGTCAGGTCGTGTCCGATGTCCCCAGTCGAGACGATCTGTTCTTTCTCCTTAATCCAGTTCTCCTCGTCAGCCATGTCCCAGTAGAACTGCCAGAGCTGGCGAGACTCCTCGAGCCTCGCTCGTCTCTCGACTGCCAAACGTACGAGCTCGGCGTAGGCGTCTTCGAGCTGCTGGACCCTCTCGACGATTATCGAGGGGTCGCACGGACGATAACCCTCGGCCTGCTCCATGAATTTCTGGCTCTGCTGGACGACGGCCTTAACGCGCTCCCCCAGAACGTTTATGTCCGCCTCGACGAGGGAATGCTTTTGCAAAAGATCCTCAACGCCCATTAGATGTTTCCCGTAATCGTCGGTCAACAGCCGCATCTTTATTTCCTCCATGCTGTCGAGGATGTACAGCATCTCTTGGAAATTTTGTTGCAACTGGAGAGACAACTCGAGCCTGAGTCTGCGCGCTCGTAACAATTCGAGCAGGTAATTCCACAGTCTGAGAACGTTGTCCTTCCGATCGTTGATCCTCTCGATGTCGTGATAACTCTCGGCCTCGAGCTCCTGGGAAACTGCCATAACGGCCTGGACCCGCTCCTCGTAGGCAAAGATGTCTGTCTCGATGGCCTCGTGCTTCTTCGCCGCGGCCTCGACCGCTGCGAGATCGAATCCGAAATTGTCCTGCGAAACGAGACGCTGGTTCTCCGAGAGCCAGGTCTCTCGCATGCTCGCCTTCCGGTTGAAACGGGCTGCCAACTGTTCGAGCTTTTCCTGCCGGATAAGCTCCTCCCGAAGAGCCAGCTCCCGCTCGTGCTCG
The DNA here is from genome assembly GCA_030522545.1 of Cremastinae sp. A BG-2022a. NCBI lineage: Eukaryota > Metazoa > Arthropoda > Insecta > Hymenoptera > Ichneumonidae > Cremastinae sp. A BG-2022a. The sequence goes on along the minus strand of JAPYYW010001253.1, from coordinate 5,091 downwards.
GCCTTCTCGAGCCTCTCCCACGCCTTGTTTATGTCCGATATCATTTTTCCCTCCTTCGGGGTGTAAGGCTTCTGATTGTTCGCTCGCATCTTCGACTGCAGGGTGAACAAGAGGACCTCCAGATTACCCTTCTCAACGAACTTGGGGGGCTTCTCGATCGTCCGATAATTCGAGAATTGCGAGAGCTGCGACTGAACTCCGACGAGGGAATTGGCGAAACGACGATCTCCGAGAGCCTCGATCGTGCTCTCGATCCAACGCAGCAACTCGCTCGTCAGACTCTCGTACTCGTTTATCATCCGATCGTTCTCCATCGCTATTCCAACTACCTTACCGATCCTCTTCCCGTGCACGTTGTCCTGTTTTCTCTTTGAGAAGTAGTGATAGTAAGTTACGACGTAAGTTATTATCGACTTCTCGTCCGGATGGTCAACAAATATGTCCTCGGCGTCCAACAGCTTCGTCAGTCCCAATTTATCCTCGGCGACGTTGAACGCGTTGTTCAAATTATAAATTGCGTTTGACTTTGACAATTTGTCAAAGTGTATGAGATCCGGACGGTGCTTGTGAATAATTGCGTTGAAGGCGAGACCGTCGCGCCAGGAGCTCGTGAAATTTCTTACGTTGACGTTGTGGTAGCCAGCGGTCTTCATCTGGCACCAGAGCAGCAGCGCGTCCTTGGCCGATTTAGTTTCCTGATTGTCCGCCTCCTCGATCGTTATGTCCTGGATCTGGAAACGCAGAATAATCGTCCAGATGAGACCGAGGCTAAGCCGTGGATTTCCATCGACGATGTCGTGTGATCCCATGTTTTCCAGATGAACTCGCTGCTCCCGCAAAAATTGCAGCGCCTTGTCCACGTTCTCCAGACAGTGGATTCGCATTTTTCCCTTCGTCGGACGCGGCAGACGCTCCCCCGACAATATCTCCAGCAGCTTTATCAGCATCTTTCCGTCTCTAAGATCCACGTACAGATCCCCGATGCGACAGGAGCATCGAACCAGATGTGAGTTTACCCATTTTTGAAAGGTTTTCTTCTGCACCGATTCACGTTCGCCTTTTTAACAAAATACAGTTTTTTTTTTTTTTTAATACATTAAGTAACGTCACACCAAATTGGTTAACTTGTCTGCGAGCCAGATTATCAAAAGTTCACCTCGAAGATCTGAGACAACTTTGTCGAAACGATCCTCCATCGGAGAATCATTGATCGACCCTCGAATGCTCATTTTACATTCGTCCTGAGGAAATATACGAATTTCTTCGACTCGAAAAAAGTTTCTTCCTCCTCATCTATTTCAAATTGAGATATCGCGAATTCACGACACGGACTATTTTCAAAGCTCATTCGAGCACGTCCAACGCACGTCATTAAAATATCACAAATTTATTTGCCTGGCAACTGCAGCACAGATATTATTCTCTGTCGCGATACGCGGCAAGCGTTTCGCGCACACATTTCAATTTTAAGCTGATGCCGTAGATGTGTACCACAAAACGACGCGATTTGCTCAAACATCCAAACTATTGATATATTTCGTCAAAATCCAAAAAACATCAGCCCATTTTTCCCATTAACCTGCGTGGGCTAAATAAATATTATTCTTATTGACAAAGAATTAAACAAGTTTGAACCAATCGCGTTTTCCAACTGCCTGGGATCTGACGCGGCATCGCCCCCCCCCCCCTTAAGCATCTTTCGATGGCTCTTTTTGACTCGAGGCAACGCGCGACAGCTCCGGGCGAATAATCGTTACTGATTCAGCAGCGAAAAAATATTCTCGGGATGTACAGTTACTTTTTTTTAACGTTTTTTAAAGCTGATATGAGTTCCAACAGCGATAAGACCGTAACACACTGTGGTTAAAGATTTCCTCTCTGTGCTGTGTTTTTTTTTTTTTCATTAATATCACACTTTGTCAGCATTTTTTTTTTCTTTTTTCAAGTACATATATTCTCGGAATATTATTTTTAATCTTCAAGCATGGGACGATAAGAACTCACCGGCCAAAGCCTTTATTCTCGAGCGCTCAAAGAGCCTCGAACTCGAATTTCCTCCATCGTACTCGTACTCGTCGACGATCTCTTGCTGTAATGTAGGGTCCCACCCCGTACGAACCACTGAGATGTCGGTCGTCATTTTTTCAATCGGACCAACAACTCAATCGTTAATCAACCCCTCTTCAGGGCCCTCCTGAAAAAAAAAACAATAATTTTGCTATTTATAAAATCATGTCGACTTGTTTTATTTTCACCCTCAAATCTATTACTTTTGTCATTCAATATTTTCAACAGATTTCATTATTATTTCCACCTAAATTTATTTATTTTCTTACTCAATTTTCTAATCGCTACAATTATTATTATTATTAAAATAGTTTCAAAGATCAGACAAATTTTATTTCAAATGTTCAGTCTCTCGAAAAAAAGATTCGTGTCGATCGACAAGTCTTATCGCCGATAAAGAAAATTCGCTGATTAGAGTTCCAGTGATTTTTCATCAGCTTTGTTGAAAAATAAATGAAGGCAAGTGAAGAGAAGGGGGAAGAATAAGCATTCAGAGAGTATATATCCGCGACTATTGCTTTTCGCAATAGTCTGTGCAAAATCAATGACCATTTCCTGAGGATAATCGACACGTAGAATGCAAACACCTTCGTTACGCAATGACACATTTTCCTCATACGTGATACATCATGGGGGCGTGGAAAGAATAGCAAGTATGCACTAAAAACTGCAGTCGCAAATATTATTTTCGATGCGGAAAATAACATTTATTCAGCATGCATAAAATTTTTTAACAATGTTCATAATTATTCTTATTTAAATATATATTTAGTGAAATTTTATAATTTTGACAGATACTTCATGGATATACTATTTGTTGATCGGATTAATATACGTACTCCTGTATGATTTCGCGCAATATTCAAGCCAATCGTGACCCAGAGATAATCGAGAGAATATGAGAAAAAATTGAGAAACGATTATTGAGAAATATTCTTCCAAAATTTCACAGAGATTAGGAGCCTCATTTTTACAAATATAAATAAGAATTTAAAAATCGTCATTAATTATCAATAACGGTAAATACAATATGAAAAGTATTATTTTTGATAAAAGAAAATAATTTTTAAAATTGAAACTAATATGAAGTAATCTGGCTTAATTTTATAATAAGCTGATGGATTAGACAAAATCGTATAGCGACTTGTAAATTAAAAAAATTTTTTAAAAAAATAGGGACGATATATTTGATTTGGACTGAGGATGAGAGATAAATACATATAATAAAAGATGAGGTGACGTACCCGGAGCGCGGGTACTGAAAATAATTGAATGTAAAAATGATGAAATGTAGCTCGGTTACCTAAGACTATATATACTGTACTATATACGCGCGTATTTATGTACGGTATTTCAGTAACGAAGCGGCGACTCGCTTCCAGCACCGACACAAACGCCGCCGGTATAATCGCTCTTTTCATTACGTCACTCGCATGATATCACGGACGAAAAATACAACACGCACTACGGGACACGCTTCGCCTCGAATCAACCCCCCCCCCTCCCCCTCCCACTCATCATCTCACTTTTAGGATTACATATTTCTATTTTTCCTTTGCTTCGACACTCGAAATAAATTTACATGTCTCCTATATACTGCTATAAAGATCACTTTCAAATGTTTAAATAGGGCTTCTATTCCATTCTTATTATGTCAATACACGGCGTATTTGACATTGAAATATATTATTTTTCTTCAAACCTTTGTTCTACTTTTTTTATTTTACTCTTTATTTTCTCGTATTCTCGACTTATATTTTCTTCACTTCATGACGATAATGAATTAATTTTTTTTTGTTTTTGTTTTTATCATTAAAAATATTTTTTTATGTGAAAAAAAATGAAGAAATTGTGTAGTGGGTCTTGAAGAATTATTCACAATTTGTTTTATTTTATCGTGTCATCTTATTTTTATTCTTCTTTTAGAGAAGAAGAAGAAGAAATTAATTGACTCTTCGTCTGGAATTTCCTGTACCGTCGACGCGTATAATAGCTCTCGAGTAAACAGCCGACCTTTTAAATACATAATGCACCACGCGTTGTCTCAAGTGCCGTTTGCACGGTCGGCCAAGCGGATTTTCAGTGAATCTTGAACTTTCGTATTTGGGGAGGAGCCTCGTGCCTGAGACATTTTCGTCAATAACGATCTAGCACTTTGATCGAGTGTGCATATACCAGGGGGGGGGGGAGAGAGAGAAGTAGCCAGCCTCAAGGAGAACCGCACGAGCGAAGATGGAAAATCTCTCGAGTCTCAGAAAATAGAATTTCACTCGTCGAAAATGGAGAGAAACGTTGCGCTCGAGCAATTTAGTCCTTATTGAGATAAAAAATCTCGATGAAAAAACATCTCATCTGGACAAATTCCATTCAAATATGACCTCATTGCCCTCCCGAGTAAATGTTTTTTTTTTTTCAATTATTTTCAATTCCAACATTGGTCTGAAAATTTGCAGAATATTATGTTTTTCCCGAGTTTCAAGTTAATAATTTTATTTTTATTTTCACATTTTTAAACGTTCAACTCATCCATCACAAGCTTGTACGATAAATAAATGTTGTTGAAACTTTACAAATTATCATTCTGTCAAAAAGAATGATAAAAAATGTTTCAATTTAGAATACAAATTCAACATATTTAGTTTAAATCATTCAGTTTTTTCAGTTATCGATTTTGGAGTGTCAAATATCATCATGAATCACCTTTCAAGTTCTTCTCGAGCCAGCGCCACAACATCAGGTTTATGCCGTAATTATACGTAAGGATTAAAATTCTTTTTTACAGCACTTGATAAACTCGTAAAAGGCTCTAAATTATCCAATACTTTATTATCTCCATTATCTCGAGTATGTTCCAATTTTATAGACACGAGCAGCAACGCGGCCGCTTTTTCCGTTTCAACATGTTTGAAATGATGTTTTACAATGATTCTAAGCGTATACTTCATATAATTTCGTTTAATGCGCTCTATAAATTGATTATGAGTTTCATGTCTTTTTTAAAACAGAATATTTGATGGCAAAATT
>JAPYYW010001252.1:0-40451 GCA_030522545.1 Cremastinae sp. A BG-2022a | reverse complement strand
TTTTTTTTTCAAAATTCATTGTAGGACCAAAACTAAAGATTTAGCCCGAACCCAAGCCAAAATAACCAACTTGGTAAATAACGGACACCCTAATGTGCAGCCTCAAAATTGCATTTTCCTTCAACAAAATAGCATTCTTTGATATTGGTGCCAGCCTAGTCACAAATTGCACATGTATTTACCATTCATTACTGTATATGACTACATATCATGATCCTCTTATGGTCGCTGTTTTTTAAGCTCCGCCCATTTGACAGATCCCAATAGGCGTGGCTCCTTGGACATTCAGTCATTCGAAAATTAAAAAAAAAAGAAGAGGTTACCTCAGATACAAGAAAGCTTATCTTTTGTTATTAAAAATATAACGGAGGGATACACAGTGACAATTTCATGATGCAATCGTTCAAGAGAAATCGAGTGGCAGGTTTTTCATGAGTGCGCAAAGTTCCAATTTCCTGGCGGTGCCGTATGCACTCGATCGTGGTGATCCTCAACTGAGAAAGTAATTAATCCTCTCTAAAGTCCAGAGTAGTACCTTCTAGTACCTTCTCCATAGTTTGGCCTGAAGTGATAAAAATTTATCGCCGATCCCTCAGTTCGTTCCCTTGCTCTCTAATACACACAGCTGAAAGAAATCTCCAGGAACAAATTTGTCATCGCATCGACAGTGACTCTGGACAATTCCAGAGTGCATTACTACATTACTAAAACCTCATTAGTACAACGAAACTGCGCAAAAAATATTTTATCGTCGAATTTTTTTTTTTTTTGATTGTCGCCTTCGTACACAAATGAGAAAATGTTCGATTTTTTAAAACTCGAATATAATAATAACAACTGTACCACAAAGAGAGAATACAAGCCTGCGGCTATATGCAACAAGCATTCGGAACAAACATTCGCATGTTTGTTCGTCATTGAGAGAAACGTGCATGTTGGTAATATGTACCAGCTGCCAACCACGAAAGCACGGTGGAAACTCATGTATTAGTTTGCGCACGTTGCAGATAGGCAAGTTTCATTAAAACCCAAAGAACGCTCCACGTATTTACACTTTTTCCCATTTTACTCAAATGAGAATACGAATTTCCTCATACTGTTTCACGCTAAACATCGCGACATTAACACAAATCACGAAAATAAGTCGTATTTGAAAGTCGATTTTTTTAAATCTAATTATTGTGAACGCCACGAATGACGCAAAACATTTTTTTAAAAATTTTAAACTTTTGTCTGTATGTTAGTATAAATTCGAACTTTACGTGAAAACGGTATTTATAAAGTTTGACACGGCTACTGACTATATTCCAGAGAGTGAATTATAGCAACCTCTCATTGATGTAAATTTAGAACTAAAAAGCGAGTTTTACTATTTCTGAGTATTTGATATTTAATTGCATAAATTTTTTATTATAACTAATGATATCTTGTTTATATTAAAGTAACGGTACTAAAATCATCAACATGTATATAAATAATAGAAAAAATCATAGTATATGTATTCAGATGAAGATACCACTTATTCAGATATCTTTTTAAAATTTTATACACATGTTATACATATTAATTTTATACACATATAAATGTAATAACATTTATAGTGTTATTACCACTATATCGAAAAAAAAAAATTTGTATAAGTTATTTTTCTAATCGTTTGCTATAGATGTGAGAGTGATTGCACTCACGTGAATCTTAAAATTAATGTAAAACGTAAGTCCAATAGTAATTTTTTTACATTTTTACGTCCTTATACAGAATCGCGTATGTTTACGTTCAAAAAATTAATATGTAATGTAATATACATTGTGAACATATCTATTTTTTTCTGCAGTATTTTAAAACCACACGCAAAAAGAGATAAATCGTACGACGATGATTTAATTGTACTTTTTTCTAAATCTATTTCTTCTGGTTCTTCATTTTTGAAATATAATTTTTGCTTACCTCAAACGTCAAGATCGAGAAGGTGCACGAGGAAAGAAAAAAAAAACATAATCGTCGCGGTTCTTAAAGGAAACAATGAACGAGTAAACCCGAGCAGACTACTGTGTTATCATCGATGCGCATGTGCAAACAATCCACCGTCTATTTTCTTCCAACACCCACTTGGAATGTGTGCTCTTTATTTCCAATTTGTACTTTCTTTATCGCTAAAACGACTCTTTTAGATCGCTCGTGGTACATGAATGTCTGTTTCGCTTCGGTCAGGAGAAAAACTGTCCCATTTCTTTTTTTTTCGTCTGCTGATGGTAAATTTTGCTGTGTGGAAAGATAGAGAAATGAGAGTGAAGAAAGGATGAAGCGTCGTTTGAAAATGCCGAAAGTTAACTCTCGTCAAGGACATTATTCATCAAAGCGTCGAGAAGGAGAGTGTGCGTGGCAAAGTAGAGAACCCTTCTCGCGCCAGTGCAGCAGATATGTAGAGACGACGGTTAATACAACACTCGTGGCGCAAAGTTTTCCAACTGCTCACTTGCACACCATGGCGAGCACATACACACGTATTTGCACACCTCTTCGAGCCTGTGAACTTTTCCTTTACTCGAGTAAATTTCTTTGCGTTTACTCATGATCACGACGTGAAAAAGACGAAGATGGAACAGCAGCATAGATCTGTCATTATGCACTGAGATAAAAGTTTTTTTGAATCAACTACATAATATTTAGTTGATCCGTAACTAGTTGATTCAATGCTACGATTGTCAGAATAATTAATTATTTTCTTAAGTAGATATCCTATACATTTGTAAGAAACAAAGTAAAGTTCAGTAAAGTTAGTGGTATCGAAGAAAATGTCTGTTGAATGAATTCAGTGAAATTTTTGAATGAAATAATTCATGATGCGACCAACACTAAATGTAAATTTGAATCAAATAATTAAGTTATGTCTTTCAACTGAATATTTAGTTCCTTCAAAGTATATTTACTAATTATTCCTTGATAAAATATACCGTATTTGAACGATATCCATTGGACTTGACAAAATATATCTTTAACAAAACACTCAAATTGTTTCAAGAATTCACAAATAGGATTTCTTAAAAATATGAATTAATACCTATTATTTACCAATTAATCAATATATTTTACTTGCGGTCGCTAAAAAAATAAAAAATAATATTTGTATAATAACAAAATTAAGCGTGAAACTTCAAGATCACATTTTTGCTAAAAAATTGTCAATAGAGTAATTGGTAAAGTGCTCGCTTTAGAAAATGTAGGTACAGGTAGGTAGGCAGGTTCAAATAATTCCAACACAACCGAAAGATTTTTTTCGGCAGTATAATAAATTATTTTGTTTTTCTTTTCGCTAAAAAATATCTTTTTGATGCAACTATAAATTTGATTTTTTTGAATCAACTAAATTTGCGTTTCGTCGCCCGTGTCCGCTGCTTTGCTTTGAGTCAAACGAAATTTAGTTGATACAAATAAACTTTTTTTCTTAGTGTGCATCTAACAAAATTATTTGCTAATCGGAAAAAAAAATCTGATGCACTGACTGTAACCTGTTCTCTATAGAATTAATTAAGTAGGTTTTTGCGTGATTGTCACTTGAACCTGTTTTTTTTCGAATTCAAAGCTATAATTATCAAAATACATTTTTTCAAGATAATTTGATAATTTTGTAGAATTTCTTCAATATTGTATACTAAAATGCTAAGAAAATGTTAGAAATTTCACTACCCAGTAATCGAGATACTCGGTTTAAAATTCCAACTGATGTAACATGGACTCTTATTATGAGAATCTACGAAAAATAGTGATTTTCAAAAATATATCTCGATTTTCACATGGTGAAGCTTCTTTAAATTTTACACATAATATTTTTTACGCAATATTTTCGTTAGTGTATAAATTATAAAAGTATTTATAAAGAAAATATAGAGTTTTATTTTATTTTATTTTATACAAGTATTTCGAAAAATAAAATAGAATCTTACTTCATTTATGTACTTTGTTTTTGTGCTAGTTTTACGCGAAAATAGATAAGAGCAATACCCTTGGAAGTGCGTAAAGAGTAAACTAGAAAAGAAACGACATGGAATTTTTACAACAGCTTATATAGCGCTTCAGATTGTCCGTATAGTATCGGCAGCATCTACTTCCTTCCAAGGTAATGCACGAGTTGCATATATTCGATGCTTATGTCATGGACGCGGATACACTGGCTGCATATTCGACGGCGATCACCATCAGTGATCCGTTAAAACCTATTTGGTATTCAAAGAATAGCTTGTTTTCTATCAATGACTATACATATTACGACAGAGAATACTATGATTCGCAATTCAACGAATGGATATACGTATAATATATATAAGGATATAAACTTTTCCTCTTCCGAAAGACTGGCCAGTCTAGGAAGTTACGTTTGGCCTTGGTTCAAAAGTTTTGGCTGTGGCTATGAAGTTATCTCCAAAGTAAAAGCGAAAATTACATCGATAAATCCTTACCGAGGTTAGATCGTGCTCTCGTCTCTGTAATAACTTAATTTTTTTCAATCGTGCCAAACAGGTGATTTTCTTTTCGTCGATTTTCTTGTCGATGAAGTATCGTCTGTGTTACGTTCAGAATAGAAATTGCATCTTGTCCCTTCTTTTTTGGCAATGCTAAAATTTCTTACAAATTCCTCGAGGATTTGGCTCGAAAAATCTTTTTGATACTCTCTTTTATTTCGTTTGGAAATACATAAATCGATTGGGGGTTACGAATTTTACGATTATTTTAAAACTGCTAGATAATGCTGTGCCCTTGCAGTTTGTACGTTCTGTAACCTTCGAACTTTCAAATAAAAACTTTTTTACAGCGAGTGTACTGCTATTGAAAATTGCTCTGTTCACCCTCAAAGTACCATTCAAGTCTCCCGCATGCACTACGCGCGACAAGAATAGTCTTCCTCACTGAGCCTTAACGAACAAGGAATCCTTTTGAAAATTTTCTAATTACTAACTTTGAACAATAGAAAGTCGATGAAAATTCTTTGACTTTGTGATTTAAAAAAATAATAATTTCTGAAGTAACCTAGAGAGCAATACGAATAAAATTGTGTCTCGGAGTGTCTTTGAAAAACAAGACACAGCGTAAGAAACATAATTATTCACTGAAAACAGAAAGAAATACATATCTAGAGAATTTTTGTGTATACGCGTATAGAGAGAAAAATTTTGAGAGAAAAAATGAGAAGAGTCGTGTAACAAAATGTAATTTCTTTCGTTAAAAAAGAAGTAACGATTTATTATAACAGAAATAAAAATGTCCAACAAAACAAGAAAACTAATCTATAAAATATTTCTGAGTGGCATTACGTTCCATCGAGAAATAATAAGAAAAAAAACCACAATGAAAACGAAAGTTTTCCGGAATTAAAGTGCACAAGCATGAATGATGACATGATATCGATATATATGGTGAACTAATATGAGTGGATCTATATCTTAAGAATGAAGGGAAGAGAGAGAGAGAGAGAGAGAGAGAGGAAAGTAAAGGAGATGGAGAACTGAGACGAAAAGCGTAGTGAGTTGCTTTTCGCGGAGCATCGCGCAGGTGTGCGCCACTGGCCCGGCCGCTGCCGTCGTTCGCTTGTGCCTTGTGTGTAGTACTTCAGCAGGGGATGGAACGCCGGTGCGGGCACGTCGGGCGGAGACGAGGGTGCGAGCCTCACGAAGAAGGCAGAGCGAGGGAGGAAGAGGGCGAGTCATCGATAAACGCGAGCGAGAAAGGGAGCGAAAATCGGTGTGGAATGCGAAGCGGGAGAGCGCGCCGGTCAGAGAAAGTACGAGCGATTGCGCTAAAGGGTTAGACCCGAGAGGTATACATACCGAGTGCCAGAAAGAGAGAGAGAGAGAGAGAGAGGCTGGGGGCGCGGGAGGAACAGGGCAAGGGGTTGCTCTAGGTGTACGGAGGGTTGGGTGGTAAAGCGCCAGGGGTGGGAAGCCGGAGCGTGGGGCGCAGAAGGGGGATGGTGCGTCACAAGCTGCAGTGAGCCCGGCAGTGAGGCGAAACGTTGAGCTCCGCGCGGGAGTCTTGTGCGCGCCCGATTTCATCGGGCAACCCTCGCTCGACACGCGACTTAACCCTAACCTGTCCGCCTACGGCCCAAGTGAGCACGACCACGAGCGATCTATGACGGAACACACTCTTTTTTTTTATTTTCCAACCAGACTCTCAACAAACACGATATCTCTTTCCTTGTTTTTTTTTTAAACACAAATTTTTCATAATTTTCTATATTTTGGGAATAAATAGCATTCTTCTTTTATAAGATACGGAACGTCCTGCTATTTCGCTTTCACTGAAATACGAAAAAAGTGTGCTTTCATGAGACGGGAAATTAAGTTTGTACCCGGTTCGCATTTTAAAATGAAAATTTATCATTTTGGACGTATGATAAATCAGTTCTTATGTTATCGATTTTTTTTCTTTCAACAAACACTTGCTGATCATCGATACTTGTACCTCATTACGTTAACATTATAAAATTACAAAATCGTTATTTTACTTTATTCATTTAGTTAATACTGTGGCCAAATTCGTACTCTCTCATACTCGAAATTGAAACAAACATAGAATCATAGCAGTGAAAGTTTCTCAACTTCTGGATATTATAACAATTAATTTTGTTTTATTTAACTTTACAATTTAAAAAAAAATAAATTTCTCTATTATCAAATAAAGCAGTGAATCGATATAAAATATTGATTGAGGACTATAAACAAAAAATAACAAACCCGATGGGATAAAAATTTGTTTTTTAATCCGACGTTCGGCTGATGAATTAACGAACGCGAGTGATGACTTGATGCAGGGTGTCAAAATTGTGATAATTAAGTTTATACAGTGTGGTAGGGAATACTGCATTTTTACGTGTTCGAAAAAAAAGTTTTTTTCAAAATTAACATAATGCGGTTATCACGGTGTTGCATTAGGAACACACTTTTACAGTGCGCGTTATCTCCTCTATCGTTCTTTCTTTCTCACCCTCTCTTTCTTTCTCTCGTTTGATCGGGCCCTCCGGTGCTCGCTTTGGCGGAAACAAGTTCTCTCGCCGCTCCAATGTTTGACGCTGCTCGCGTGTCATCGAGATCTGTCGTTCTCAATGATCGAATGATACCGTTCGACAAAATTAATAGATATCTGTATCCGCGTTTACTCTCCTGACGGGTATATTCCAGAGCCGAAATCCTCATCCCCATCGCCCTTCGTTTTCTCAATTTATTATTAGCCTCTTCTCGTGAATACCGGATTCTTCGTGTCTCGTGTCGTTTATTTTTATCGCAAAGATTTTTCGCAAACTCGAATCTCACCCTTATTTTTATCGAACCTGTAACTATCGCAAAACTTGGAAAGCGGCTATTAAATCGAGCGAAAAGACTGAAGCGAAAAGGGACAATATTGCGTGAGACCCTCGTGTGTTATCGGTATCAGCATAAATTGTGAGATTTAAATCAAAAGATCACGAGAGTATCGACGAAATAAGGGGTTCGCTTTTGAATCTCATTCCTTAATTCGCTTTTTCTGCAATCGCTGATATACTCCAGATACAGTTAAAATTTACTTTGCTAACTAAATACGTATAGGTATAAGTAGAGTAGTGAAAAATCAGTGGATATGCCCTCTAAATGTAAGCCAAATCAACTATTCAATGCTATATAGCAGCTTATATTTAAAGACTGGAAAAGTTATAATAAAAAAAAGGAAAAACTAAATAAGTCAGTATAATATTTACTATCACTACCGAGCTTCGTAATCTTCAACGAAACCTCTTGGGAAATATCCCAAATTTTTATCTTAATCTCAAAGGAATATTCGCGTCACGAGAGTGATTCACTCGGAATTCTTTTAAACGGAATTAGTTGATTTATCCCGGAATTTGCGATCAAAGCGTTCTCACGGGTGAACATATATAGGTGTACCTGCAGCCGCGGGAAAAAGAGAGGAATATTGAGAGATGAAAAATAAAAAATAGGATCGGGAAAAGAAAGAGGAGAGTTGGGAAATGTCCAGGTGGCCCCGAACGTGTTGAAAAAGGTATGCGTGCGCGCAGTCGGAGCTCGCTCGCGTCGAACGGAACCTTTTCTTATACACAGACTGCAACGTGCGAGGATGCGGCTTCCTCGCGTGCCCTCGCATATACGCCATAGTGAATATATATACATGCGCTTCTGCGATCACCTACGTCGGCAATGCGGTGTTACCGGTTTTGCCCTAACCGCGAACTTTTCTTCCTACGACCCGTCCCCGCGCACACTTTTTCTTCATTCTCCGCCTCGTTTTGTCTCGGCCCCGACATTTCCTCCGTTTTATAATCAAGGGACACGGTAGCTTCTCGACCCGAGCATGTACTCTCGTACTTCCCAATTACACATGACCGTCTCTGAATAAAAAGTGGAGTATCTTCGAGAATTATTCCCATGGTGATTTTCGAGATAACTGCTTGACGCTTTCTCGCTTCGAATTACACATTTCCAATCAGTGAATCGTGAAATATCAAATTTTTCGTATAATGCACGATGCACATGCACTTTTTTTTTAATTGAAATTTTTAGTTTTATTAATATTTTAAAAAAATTGTTGCCCAGGTCGTATCGAGCTTTATTTATATAGGAAGCAAACATGTTCATATATAGAGAAACAATTTGTTACTTTGTTGTCAAATGTAAATCCAGAAATACTTGTAATTTTTAATTTTAATTTAAAAAATTTAAGGTTTTTTTGTTTTTAGTTAGCAGAAATATTTTTACGTACGTCGTCAGACGCAGCATGAATTTTTTTTCTCATTTAAGATTCCGCGTCAAAATTGTTTTCCAATAATTAATCATCAGTTCGTCAAATATGGGGAGTACGGTTTTGAAATTTTATGCACAGATCGATTAATTGAATCAAGCGTCAATCTCAATAATTGCTAGTATACCCAGTGCTATTTTGCCACGAGGCCTTTAATTACGTGGGCTCAAACCTTCCGCAGCAAAATCGTCTGTTGCAGGATCACGATTTATACTTCTCTTACATATACATATATTTATAAAAAACACATCACATTTTTCATCAAACCAATTTTTTTAGTTAAAAAAAAATAATGAACGTACAAATATACGAACACGAAATATACGTCCGTTTTTGTTTAAAGACGTATCTTTTTTTTTGACAAATATCCTTTTCGGACAGAAGATTGCTCGTAACTCGTGCAAATCGTGAAAAAAAAATCTTCGACAAATCCCTATCGTGTGCGATCCTCGAATGGATGTGCTTTGACGAGTGCCATTTTTTAAGAACAAAACCGACGGAGCGGGTAGGGACAAAAGCGAAGAAGAAGAAGGAGACTGCGACGCGATAATGACGAATTGATAGCGAGCAAGAATAAGAGAGAGAGAAGCAACGAGATTGATTATCGTCGGGGGTGTGATGTCAGTTCTTTTGGAATAAACGTGCGGAATTATAAGCAAGAGAGTATAAGGCTGTCGGGAGAATAAAAATAATGCTCGAGATAGAATTTCGAGGGTCTCGGCGCAGCGCGAAAAAAACAATGAGAGAAAAAACGAAGAGTGACTGGAAATAAAAAAAAAAAGAGTGACGGCGGACGTCGGCAAGAGGTCGTCGTCCAGTTTGTGCAACGTTGTACTCGGGAAACCGCATGAATTGCGTGCATCGACGCATATTATCTGAGCCTACTGATCAACCACCCACGATTGACTCTCTTTCTATGCACGACCCTACGACGACCTTAGAAATAAACGAGAGACTGGGGCGCGCGCGCACACGCGCGAATTAAAATAACGGTACACACCGAGTCGTGTACCAACCTCATCGCATTCGCGGCAGCGTTAACGGCCTCGTTGAATTGATTGTGAGTGAAATAAAGCGGGAATTGAATGAGGAGGGAAGAGAAATGTGCGAGAGAAGGGATGAATCGCGTTCTTTCTTCCTGCTGGCCAAGTGGATGAGTTCTCGTGGTTATCGATGACGAAGATATCAAAATAAATAAGTATATGGTTTGCAAAAAAAAAAGTGCGTCTTCGTATCCGAATAATTTTTGGGACCCAAAGTGTGCGTTCAGTGTGCTTGCGTTCCTCCGACCAGGTGTGCGGTTCTTCGCGCTTCGACTTCATGATTAAATTCATTCTACGCTCACATCCCGCAATATTTCGTTTTTTTATCCAAATGGAAAACGAGAACATTTTTGTCCTATCGGGAAATCGAGGAACGAAAAAGGGCAGAATTCATATCTTCATGAACCCGATCGATTTTTTTTATTATTTTTATATTCGTGTATAGAAAGCATTATTAGAATTTTTTTATTTCTTTTTTTTTCTTCTTATTTCAGCGGGAAATAGATTATTCATAGAATTTTCGTTCTTGGAGAATCTAGATGCGGAAAAGAGCAAAATTTTAGTGTATTTTATCGTACGAACAATGCTTAGTTCGTGTCGTAATGAGAAAAAAAAACGTTAATTGATTAATCATAGGTTGAAAATTAATTTGAGCTGAAAAATGTACTTAACTAATTCACGTGCATGATGGTCGCATACCAAATGTAATAGAATCCGAATGGAGCGCATTCAACTGGTTAAGTCCTCGCGTCATTGCCTTTTGGTCACAAAATCGAGTGGTAGCGAGAGGAAGGTCTGACGGAGAGGATTGGAGGCATTCTTGGCAATTCGAGTTGGCATGTGAAACAAAATGTACATGCTGTAAACATTTGATAACAGACTTTGCCATATTGTAGCAGCTGCAAGAGCCTTAGGCTCGTGGAATTTAAACCGAGGCACACTCTTTATTCAATTCTTTTTCTGAACGTGTGCTTTCGAGGGAATATCTTTCTCAATACACACACGTGTGGAATCAAGAGAAATAAAAGCCCGGAGTGTTTCAATACGTAGATTATCATTTTACGGCCATTTTATCATCCCCTTTTCCGCAGCATCTCGTCTACCCTTGAGCCATCCAGTGAATATAATCACTCTCTAAACGGTTCCTGAAATAGTCCATAACTTGAGCACGAAGCAGGTTAGAGATAGTTTATATTGCTCTTCCCACTCTCTACGTCACCGCTCTCTCTCTCTCTCACTTCGTCATATATATTTTCTTCTATCTAATAATTTTTAAGGAACGATTCGGTCTTTAGTTTGGTCGTATTGATCCGGTAAACCCTCCGGAAATAAACGACGTTTCTTTTTTAACTTGGGTTAATCACGAATTAAAATTTCTTTTCGTGCTGTCGTGACGACTTTTGGTGCTTGATATATCGCGGCAATATCCGGCTTGTGCTTGGTTAACTCAATCCATACGAAACGATTAATCACCGTTTCCCGCTGTACACTTTTGTTTATGAAATTTGTCAAGCTCGAATCTACTGTATTCGGAAACTGATTGACTCGACTTTATGCCTCGATCAATCATTTTCATAATTGAGGAATATTCCAAGAGACCTCGATCAAACACCTCGCTCTCGTCATACAGGAAATTTAGTAAAGGCCTTGCCTATTTTCTGACCGCGATAAAAGCTCGAAAAGGGGAAATTTCGTCTCAATGAAACTACCGCGTATGAAAAATATTTTGCAGTCAATTTCGAATATCAACCGCGTCGGATAAATACCGGGTAAACACACTCAACGAATCAACTAATTATAGTTTTGTTCGTACGAAATAAAGCATTATTTCCTTATTTCGCTCGAAAATTAACGAAAAGTACCGACGAAAAAGCGCAGTGAAGGGACTACATTAGGGTGGTCCAAAAAAATGGCTAATTTTATTTTTTCGCGGACACACGTTTAATATCTTCTGAATGAAAAAAAGATGCCACACCAAATTTCAGCCCTTTAAATAATTTTTTAGAGGTGGCGATTTTTAATTTTTTATTTCCCATTTAAATAACATTAGAAACATTTTCTTTTTCATTCAGAATTTTGTAGCTCGATAACGAAGTAACTTACATATATATCTTCACATATTTTTGTAGAAAATTGAACACTCTACAAAAAAGATCTCTTGTCATTTTTCGATAAATTGGCTCCTTCAAAAGTTATTTAAGATTCAAGTTGAAATTGTGTAAAAAAACCTTTACAGGTATAAATCTGTATAACCACTGTAAAATAGTATGGATTTTTTGTAAAACATTTCAAGTGGTACAAAATCATGTCATTAAATTAATATGAACTTAAAAACAATTTTCTTTTACTAAAAAAAAGGTTCTATAGCAATATTATCATGTATATATAATTTTTTTAAATAGATGAATATTAAGGTGAGTTATTTTTTAACATACGAAATAAATGTAAAATTACTAGTACATTTTTTCTCTGTATTAATTAGTTGAAATATTTACATTATATTAACTTTTTACACAGATTCACTTTACAGATGTAAAGTGAATTTTTACGCAATTTCTACTGTAATCTTAAATAATTTTTGAAGGAGTCAATTTATCGAAAAATTACAAGAGACCTTTTTTGTAGAGCGTTCAATTTTATACAAAAATACGTAAGGGCATATATGTAAAAGTTACTTCGTTATCGAGCTACAAAATTCTGAATGAAAAATAAAATTTTTCCAATGCTGTTTAAATAAAAAATTGAAAATCCCCACCTCTAAAAAAATATTTAAAGGGCTGAAATTTGGTGTGGAATCTTTTTTATCATTCCGAAGAAATTAAACGTGTGTCCGCAAAAAAATAAAATTAGTCATTTTTTTTTGGACCACCCTAGAGTACATAGACACTTTATATATGTAAATGTAAATTTATATGTACGTAAACGCACACTTTATAAAGCTGAGTGGGCATGGAAAACGATACATGCATCAGCCGCAATGCGTTAACTCGACTCATCCTTTTTCCTTCCCAGCGCTGGAACGAACACTCCTCCTCGTTATTTCTCTTTCTCCTTTTTTTTCTCCCTCTCCCTCTCTCTCTCTCTCTCTCTCTCTTGCTTTCGTAGTATTTTCGTTGCGCGATTCTTTCCACCGAAATCCGCAACCCCTACGGTTCAACCTTTTTTTTCGACGGGTCGATTTTTTTTAATATACCGAAGAACTTACGTATTATCCATTGCACGGTGGTACACACACGCTCACTCGGTCTCTCGTGCCGTCACGGAATGAAAAAAAAGAAAATATTTTACTGCCACCAGGCCAACTCGGAGGCTACTTTTTGTTCGGCGAAAATAATACGTGTTTATACATATGCGTGTGTGCGCAGTTACGGCGGTTAGTTATGCGGCTCGTAAAACTTATTCGTTCAAGAGAAAATATCCTTGCGGAATTGGAAAGATTCAAATTTACTATTATATATGAAAGATTGAACATTCGTAAATCTTAAATTTTCTTATCATTCTGCGATATGGCGTCTTTGAACGAAAAAAAAAATTGCTTCTCGCTTTCCGTGTGCAGTCATAATTTTCGAACTGTTGAAGCATTTTTTTATACTTATTCAGTATATCCTTCAAAATCTTTTTACAAGGTAATGAGTTTAAGATTTTTTACATTTTTGTCATATTAATCTAAAAATAATAAGAAAAAATTTTGTTGGAAGTTGTTCGGAGAGTTAATATATTTTTTCTCGAAAAATGTGTAAATATTTGCGTGTACGGCGCTTCGGGTTAGAACTATCTTAATTAAGGAAGAAGTTGATTCAACGTATTAATAAATTAGAAAGCTTGAATATCTGTACATAACGTGAGGACGCGAAATCGAGGGGCTTTTCTGATGGTTAAACGTTAAATTTTCTCCGTAATAAATGACGCTCAGAGTGTTTAACTCTTGACGAGTGTAACCCGGAGTATTTTCTGCTCTCGCTCGAGGCTCGTGCCTCGCCAAGTTCCCAACTTCTCATCGGTGCTTATTCGTTCGTTTATTTCTCGAATTTCCTGCAGCCTCTGCATCTCGTTTTTCCGTTAACGCGGATCTACCCTCGCCGCGCCACTCTCACGCCCGCACACAATCATGCGAAATTGGATGCAGAGATTCCGTCTTGAAATATTCGCAATAACAGGAATTTTTTAATCCGTTACTATACAGGCGCTAAAACGTCATCGAGTATTCCAATTACTTTCCGAATCATAGTTAAAGGAGGAGAGAGCGAAGAGCATAAAAATGTGAGAAGCAAAAAAAAAAGAATTTTTATCACGCCATAATCGATTCTCAGCGTAGCTTTTCAATATTTCGAAGAATATGGACAATCATTCGATACAAACGACATCAATAGGGCAACTCGAATTCTACGTGCTTTTCCGTTTTTCTCGATTCTCCAAAAAGTATAACCCGAGTATCTCGCTTTTGGCTTGTAGCTCTGTTTTTTTTTTATTTTTTTTTTAAGAAAATAACAATAGCGAAGAATTACAGCGCGACGAACGAGCGCGAGTGCATGAGGGGTATAATGCGATTTCAGATGCGGGAGCAGAGCCGTGATAGTGGGCTACGAGCGAAGGTCCCGTGAATGGGAAGTCGTCCAGAAAGCATCGCGGAGAGTCCGCACGATGACACACCTACAGAGATAAATTGAAGAGAGAAAAATAGGAAGAATAAACCAAAGTGCCAGTGATAATGAAAAAAAGAGTAATAAAAGGAAAAAAAAATAAATAAAGTAAAAAAAATAGAAAACGCAGAGAAAAGAAAGCAAGAATAAGGAAGGAAAAGTGAATAGCAGTAACGTGGAGAAATAGAGCTTTTTCCGGGAGAGAGAGAGAGAGGCCGAGAGCTTCGAGAGCAGCAAAAGTGAATGAGTTCGAATAGAAGTGAAACGTATATATAGAATACGTAATAGAAAAATATAAAAGAAGAAAAAAAGAGGAGGGCGAGGAGAGCGGAGAAAAATAAAAGAGAAAGGAGCGAGAGTAAGAGAGAGAGAGAGAGGAGAATAAGAGGGAGCAGGATAGCGACGATAAAAAAAAACGCGAGTGCCCGACGGGGAGGAGGGGCGAGAAATAAGGGAGAAAAAGAAAAGTTTGAAGTAAATAAAAAGAAATAAGTGGGCGCGCGAAGAGAAGAGAGGTGTACAGGAAGGAGGAGATTCAGATCGACGAGTTAGATAGAATAGATGGTGGAGGTGCTCGGGTGGCGGCCTTGGGAGCCTACGGGGCCGTGCAGGGCACCTCGCACTTACCCCCAAAGCCTCCCGAGCGACGATCCCCATCAGCAGCCGAAATCGAAGCCTCTCCCGGAGCAATCGGAGCTTTATTTAGTATTGGCCGCCTCGTCGGGCCACGAGGGGCCTTATTGCGGGTTTAACGCGAGGGTTACGTGGGCGCCCCAACGGGGCCCCTTACAAGTGAGCGAGGCTGGCGAGCGCAATGTGGCAAAGCGGGGGCATGGGTGCCCATGCGGCAAACAATCCATGGATGAAACTCATGGGCATCGTGCAGAAGGAACGTCGCCATCACGACTCCGGAGGAGTAACCACCGGCGGCGGACAAGGCTCGGCCATTGCGGGCAGCAACGAACGAGCTCTCAATCAGTAAGTCCTATATTATCGCTTTTCTTTTTTTCCTATTCAATATGCCATTCGATGCAACAGACACCCGTATATCTGATGTTTTCCAGTCAATCGTATTGTTAGACCCACCACTGAGAGAAATCACGATAGTGGATTTTATCATAAAGTGACAACTATGCTCATTATTTTATAACTAAATATATATGTTTATCGTAATATAAAGTATACTTAGGATAGAATCTAAACAGAGAATATAATTAGTTCCATAATGTAATTAGTATAGTTGTCACTTTTGTATAGTAACATTTATCATTCTTTTCTCTCAGTGCAGGATTTATACTATTTCGAATGATTTTATTCCTTTCGGCTAAAAATTACCTCCGGTTACAAATTTAACCCTTCGTGTGTACACTACGTATATTTTTCGATGTACACTGGGTCTTTCAGGGAACCGTCGATTTTTTTAAGTGTTCTAGACTTTTAAAAATTCTGAAAAAAATTTGAATTACTTTTTGAAGTGTGTACTACACGATCCAAAAGTTGCTAATGTCAAAGGTTGAAAAACGTTATTAATAAAAATTGAAAAATGGGATGAAAAGCAGAAAAAAACAGAATTTTTTTAAAAAATGCATAGCTCTACACTCAACAGATATTAGGAAAAATGGTTTTAGGCTTTTGAAGCTTCGGTTATGAACTTTCAAAAAATATAGGGTTTTTGGTATGGACATCAAAAAGTTGTATTATTTAAGCTCCTAAAAATGGACTTATGAATGAAATAAACAAAAAAGTTTTGTTTCTAAGATTTGAGTCTCTACAAAATAACCAAAACAATATGAAATTTCATGAAATATTTACGTTATCTGTGAAAAAAAAATGAAAAGCTACGAGGAGAGATCAAAAAACTGCATTGATTTACCTTTGAAAATACTGACCCCGTGTGTATGCTGACCCTTTTAGGGAACAGGAGTGATTTGCATTAGCTGGCGTTTGCACATAAAGTATTAGACCTGGGCCACCCTTGAACCTTTATTCCCGACTACTATCTAGATTTTTTAGGCGATGTAGCCAAAGGCTACCTTTCATTCATAAGTGAGAAAGTTTAAAATTTTGACTGTTCCTTCAAAGACCCAGTGTACACACGGAGGCTTAACAATAATAATAAAAACAATCATTCGAGTATGAGTGATTTTATAAATGCTGGTTTTATTCATTTCGCGTCAATAATTGTACTTATGTTCAACGTAATTAAATTATAATCTTAATTATACGTTTCTACTGGTTGATCGATTATATGTTTCTCAAATAAAACTTTTAACACGCCTTCATTCCATCACGAAGATTAAAATATCTTTTTTAAATTATTCAACAAATAAATGTTTTTTAATCAATAAAACCGAGTACTTTAAAATTCAACGTGATTAAATTACAAACGTATATAATTATACGTTTCTGCCCGTTAATCAATTATATTTATCAAATATAACTCATTGTAATGCGCTTTCATTTCCTCACGAAAATTAAAGTATTTTTTTTAATTCTTCAACAGATAGTTTATAATCTTAATTATATGTTTCTGTCGGTTGATCGATTACCCTTCCTAACTATAACCTCTATTGCAATACATTTTCATTCGATCACGAAGATGAAAGTATCTTTTAAAAATTCTTTAACAAATAAATTTTTTAATTCAATAATCGAGTACTTTAAAATGCAACGTGATATAATTATAATCTTTTAATTATGAGTTTCTACCGGTTGATAAATTAAAAATTTCTCAAATACAACCTATTGTAACACATTTTCATTCCATCACGAAGATGATGAAAGTACCTTTTCAAAAATTCTTCAAAAAATAAATTTTTTAAATTCAATAAGCGAGTACTTAAAAATTTCACAAGACATATGTGATACCTGCTCGTGTTCGAGATAACGGTTAATATCGAACAACTTTGACTGTAATCTTCAATAAAACCGGGGGGATTATTACACGTCATCTTGAATTTTATCTCTTTACTTCGCTAACTTTTCCTCTTTCTCTCTTCCTCATTGTTGTACGTCACACTCGTTCTATCCCGCATACGCGCAAATTCTCGCACACCTTGGTGTTAACGGGGTTGAAAAATTTATTGCTTTTGTTCGCCCAAACGTTTAGGACGGAACGCGTGCACGTTCGGTGGTTTTAGTTGAGAAAATGCAAGAGCTTTTCGAGAAGCTGTAAATCACGACCGCTTTGATACAAAGCGACAAAAAGCATAGCCGAACGAGAGAGACAAGGCCAAAGTGAAAGCAGAAGAGGAAGAAGGAGAGACAATGAAGGTTGTCGGCACGTTGGGAATCTTACCACCATGTGTATACTGTATGGATATCAAATATATCAGGTGGATGTTGAATTCACTCCGTCTGCGTCATGTATATCTTCCTCGCGCATATAAATTTCACACGAGTGACATTTGACTGTCAAATTCGTATGTCAGGAATAAGATTTATCATCGGCAATATATATGCGAGCAGAAGAATCTATTTAATATTTAAAAATCTAGATACGTATGAAATAAAATGTTAAATATCCATACTTTTGACTAAATGTTTTACTTTTATCATAATATTCAATTGTTGAAAATATTTACTCAGGTTGTTTTGGCTCTTGGTAAAAAATAAAAAGTCTTAGATTCAACAATACATTATTAAGAAATTGATATTTCACGTGCATAATTCATTCATGGAAACCTCGACAAGCTGTTATTGCCATAAACGTAGAAAACAGAATAATCGATACAATTGCAAAATTTGATAAGGATACATATATTAGCTTCTCAGTTGCTGCTTCTCTTGGATGTTTTTCACTCTTTATTTTTATCTTTTCATCAATTCTCATTGTTTGTTGTTTGGTTTGCATAAAAAATGTATGATGTACGGGACCTGTGTACACAGGGTATTTCAACTTGGATTTTCTCTCCACTTTTGCCTCTTTTCTTTTTTATCTACCTCTCTTATTTTTCTCTTTTTCCGAGGCTGTTTTCCTTCCTTCACATATAGCTTCACTTCCGCTTCTCTTTTCCTCGCCGGTTTACCACTTCACAGAGTTCGAAGAAACTCTGCGTTAGCTAGGTAGACTTTGCTATTGTTTAGCTGCCTCTATACACACACGATTCCAGGCTCGTACATCGAATATTCCGCCGGTTGTTTCTTCCCTCGAGGTATATGGATGTGTACACAGCCCTCGATCGAAATTAACTTCGAATAGTAAATTTCAATGGGAAAACGAAAATATTTAAATGTCGGCCGACCTCGCTTTTTATATAAACAGTGCGTTGATAAGGTTTGAAAAATAAGTGTATTTTTTATTATCTATGTAATCAACTCTTTTGAAATGATTCTGTACAAATTTGTCTACAGATTCTGTCATGAGAATCGCTGTTCATAAATACTTGTTTTTCAACATATTTGAGGAATTTTGTCAATCGATATTTACGTTTGATTAAAATTCTCAATAACATTATAAAATGAAAAAAAAGTCTTTTGTTTAGATAAATTTGACAGGAATAAAAATTAATGATGTTTAAAGTAGTTCAATGATGGGCATGTTCAGACTTTTAGGTTAAACATGTATCGTTGAGGCAAATTTATCAACTAAATTTTTTCCCAAGATAATTCTTTAAACATTTGTATTAACGTTCTTTGGTGTTGTATTAGGTGTGAAAAATTTGAGGATGCTTCACCGTCTGGAAATTGAGATATTTGTTATTGAAAATCACATCTTTTAACATTCCGCTTAATGGGAGCTACCGAAAACTTTCGATTTTTAAGATTTAATATCTCGTTTTCTAGATGGTGAATGATATTAAAATTTGGACACAAATTAAGTGATATATTAATCTCAAAATATACCAATTTTCATCTCGAAATCTTGGACAGCCAACAATCATCGAACTACCTTAAGGTCAGATATACGTTGAATGAAGCTTATATATAGCAGTAGTTTGGCGAAAGAAGGACCAATTAAAGTTAATTTAATGCTCCATTTTCACTTTTAATAGGTACTATATGAATACCAGGGGTGAAGTGAAATTAATTAGAAGTTCCGAAGTTCCAAAGTCAATATACGTTGAAATAAAACCTGAGTGGAATGAATTTTATCTACTATACGGATACCGTAATTTTCCTGCACAGTGTCCAAAGTTTACGAAGCGATACAACTGTATTCTCCATTGGACAAATTATGCTTGATCACCTTTTTTTTAGGCTTTCGAAAAACAGATGAACTTGTTTGCAAATTTCGAATCGAATACAAATAGTCTTTTTGTTAATACTTTTTCGTAACATATATGTTTTCAAAATGACATACATCTCTAAATTACGTATTTTAATTAAAAAATGTATCACTTTTATGCCGAAATTTTTATTTATTTTTAACATAACATTTTTAATATTTTTTATAAAAGTGTCGTAGCGAAGATGATCGAAATACAGATTGAGCAAGTTTCATCGATTCAACCTGAAATTTATTTGAAACTACACGTTCGGTAGGCGATATAACCGTATAGCTATCGCGGAAGGGCAAATTTGTTTGTATATCTTGAAAATTGTGCATGATTGTTGTGATCGATGTTGTATCATGAATGCAATCATGGTCGAAGTATACTTGTCCGCGTTGAATTTGAACGGTTGAACGGTGCGAGGCTTGTTCATGCCGTTGCTCTCTTCTACCCGGTGACATCAGCTCGATAGCGGAATATCGAGCGTCACTGGATATTCTGGTGGATCTAGAAAGACGAAGAAGGAAACCAAGCGTAAAGAGGTGCATCCGCTCACCTTTTTCCCTCGATCAACTCTCGGATAACGACATCGAGAGACCGTCCTTTCCGGTATCGAAATTATCCGATGTGAACGTGAAATTCCCGTTACCGTAAACGCCCGGGGAGAACTGTCGGAAACATGTCTGGAGCTCCTATATATATATACGCAAACCCTGCGGCAAAAAGAAAACCGTGTAAGCGTCACAAAAACTGACAGAAAATTTATACTTTCAATGTTCACTTGATCTCTTGAAAACTCTACTCGACACAGCGATATATAACGTTAACATTTTTTTATTTCTCGACGAAAATGGTTTATGAATCTGCAATCTGCAAAAATATTATGTGTTGCTTATCAGAAAACAATTTTTCATGATTATTTGAATTTCACTTCGTTGATTTTATTTATTTTTTAAAAAATAAAAACATGTATCAATTAAAGATGTTTATTGCGTGTTTATTAGAGATTAAATTTTGATTAAAATTATTTTTCACTCTATTTTCAGAATAAAAGTTGAATATTATAATCGTTGCAATTTCCATGGTACGTCATGTGTCAAATATCGAGAAGAGACACGTATGAAAGGATATTCACGGTGACAAAATACGATAAGTAATATCCCGGGAGTGCAGCAGCCAGACTCGAGTGAAGGATTCGGTAGGCACGGACGTCAATCTTATCTCAGCGGAGCTTTATTCGCGATAAAGTGAAGTAAGAAATTCGCGAGTCCCGAGGCTTTTATGTACGCTAGCGCCATTTTGATAGTGACATTTCGAAGAATGGCCGATATATAATACAAGCAAGAGAGGTTACGCTGCGCGCAGCTACGTTTTCTCGTGTGAGAGATAAAAAAACTGATGGCGAGAAGACCAAGAGGGAGTGACAGAGAGCGACACGACCTCATAAATTTTTCCTCATCCGATAGTGCGGACGTTGAAGCGAAGTCGTAACTCTGTCCCGAGCGTAGCGCCGAGTTTTTTCTTGTTACCTCTAATTTCGACCGAAAGCGACGCGGTAACGCGTAAAATAATGCTTTCAGACTCAAAAACGTTTCCCCATACTCCTCTTTTTCATCTCGCATCCTGCTTTCGACCGAGCTTTCACCCAAAAACGAACTGAATAAGCAGACAGGAAAGACGTGTGTAAACGCGCTGCAACTCACGTACGTTCTTGATTTGAGCTCCGCCATGAGGTACGCAATCAATTTTTTACTTCGGCATTTCACCCTTTCTTTAAATTTGGAGCTCTTGTGAGCGTCCCTTCGTGTCGCTGAAATTGCGAGACGAGCTCTCATTTAAAAAAAAAATTCTTTTCGTACCTCACAAAAATTTACTATTCACCTCTTGGGTGCACACAATGCTTTGCATATTATGAAGAGAATAAGGAATATTCCGTATTTTTACGAAATTTCTCTCATTCGTAAAAGAATTTCGTAAATTAGGGACGTTTTGTTCAACATCGAAAATGATGGAAATTTTTTGAAAATTTTACATAATATTAAAAATTTCACGACGATTAGGAAGCTATTCAGTAAAATATTGATTGTTAAAAATGGCTATTTTTTGTAACTCTCCATAAGAAAATATCTCAGTAACGAGCATCCTAATTTGAGTGAAATTTTGCACTAATCTTTGTATGGCGTTAAAGAAGCTTCATCTAATTTTTTAAAGAAATTTCATCATTTTTTGTGCAATCACGCAGAGAGTTGACCTGTCTCATTGGATAACCTTGAATTTCAAATATATTTTTTGAAGATTTTTCAATGATTTCCAGAGAAAGTTGAAGCTCATCTCTGATCACCGAATCCTGAATTTCGTTAAGAAACGCAGGTCGTGGTGTGAAGATGATTGAAAAGATTTATTATTCACCCGTTTATCTTTATTTTACTCTTGATTACAACTAATGGAACTTATTCCCAACACATTATTAATTAATAAAAAATAAAAGAAAGGACTTGTTCCTTTCAAAATTTGATAGGTGTCGGGAAGACTTATTCCTCGACCTTTCTTGAATAGAGTACTTTTTGAACCTAAACTTAAATTTGCGGACAGCGACGACGAAGACTCGAAAATAATTCTCGCACTGGAAGAGATGCATTAAATAAAGTTTGTGATTGGTGGATTCGTTCGAGGGTGGGCGTATCTCAAAATTGAATGGTTGGATGGAAAGTACGTTCAGCGATTTAAAAAAATGGGAAAATACGTATTTTTCTAAGGGAACGCCAAATGAGCTTCTAAGATTAAAATTATTTGTTCACACTAAATGCTAATGCAATAAACTGGGAATTCCAAAATTCCTTGTATCGGAGGCTCGTGCTTTCCAATGGGAGAATGAATTCAAGAAAAAATGGTTATTTTTCGGTTTTTCCTCATTAAGAGACCTTTCCTCGTCGTCGCTTGTCTGCTGGGGTCTATCGACCTCGTTGTTCCCCCTTTTTATGATACGCTCAGACAGAACAGAAATTTTCCGTCCGATGTCGTTCAGGGTAAACGCTTAAAATTGTAGATAAAATAAGAGGAGGAAACTTTGAGAGAGAAACAGAACATTGAGATTTCATCGCGTTCGCGACATTTTTCTTCCGTTGATTTGCAGAAAATTTTCTTGATAAATTTTTACTCTCAAGCGACTTTGTATTGGATAAAAAAAGTTCTCAAACTTTGAATTTTTTGCACTATGGACTCAACACACCCTTAAGTTATTTAAATATCCTTTTTTTTGGAATAAATAGCTTCTATATAAATATTGTTTTGTTATTCTTATACAGTGTCTAAACAATAATAAAAAGATTGGTATCATTTTTCTGAATAAATATAGCAATTTCTATTTCGAGATTTTATTATTGTTATCCTTATACAGTGTCTAAACAATAATATAAGGATTGGTATATCATTATTTCGAGATTTTATTGTTAACCTTACTGGGCAAACATCAACAACAGAAGGGTTGAGGTGGTAATATTAAAGTGATTGGCAGGATGTTGGAATGACAGGTGTGAGCTAGAATGGAACTACATTTGGGGGTCTCGCAGTGAGTGACCGCGCGAGAATAAGGGATGCGGTCGTGAGGTAATCATTGAAGCCCGTAACGTGCGTATAAACATTTGAATCAAATGCGGCACTGGGGAATGTTTTTGATTAGCATCTCGAAAACTCTGTACGCTCCTTGTACATGTATTATGCCCATACAATTATACAAGACAAACTTACTTAATCAGTTTTATTATTTTATCTAGAATATCAGTTTATTAATTTGACTAGAACAAATTTATTCTTCTCATTCCGTTTTCTCTCTCCTTCTATTTTTATTCATTTTTCTATCAAGAGTCATTGTAAAATGGGAAAAAAAATAATGTCACAACTTTTGTAATCTAACTTGACAAGTGTTCTATTCCAAATCATTTTTTATCATTTTTTTATCATTTTATCATATCTCCTTCAAAAAATTCTGTTTTTCTTCATTTTCCTTTACTTCTATCAATCTTGTTGAAAATAAGCATTATTGCCATTATTATTTTCACATCAGATAAATAATTTCATGTAATTATAAATAATTCTTACGTATGCTACTTTCCGCAAGTATACGATCAAATCGATCACAAAGTACTTACATTTATTTATCTTCCGAATCGGAGCTGATGGTTACTCGATGCTGGCGATATTATGAGGACAAGATTGGGTGACGCGATCAATATATTAATAATGATCAAAGCTCGTATCTGAAAATTATTATTATTACACTTCCATCAAAACAACCTGCATCGATTCTGTTTTTATCTTCTGAATTTCATTGTTGGTCGAACGTACCATTTTTTTTTATAATGCTCTGTTAGTGGCACAAACACATAATGTGTTTGTGTGTGTGTGTGTGCGCGCGCGCGTGTATCTGTATGTGATTATGGTTCGTCAGACGTACACACGTACACCCCTGGAAAACCGTTCTGTTATTATCCCCCTTGGGCAAGCCTGCATAGGTAATTTTCGTCCTCGGTTGGGTACACATTTACCTGTATGTCGATGATCTCGTTGCAACTCTGTATACACTCGTCGACGCGCGATATATCCCTCCCAGGCATGTGAAATTCCATGTCAAATAATTCGAACGATAAATCTTAGCGATTTACGTCCAGCGTGATTCCTGTACGGATTAATTCATATTTTTAACTATATCTCCTCATAAATGGTATATGCACCAAAAATGGCTCTCGCTTATCAATTTTTCGCTTGTAACATTTGGGATGTACATTTTTATAAGTACAAAAAGGAAAAATGTTGCGCTTTTTTTTGCGGAAAAACGTGAAAAAACGTATGCATGATAAATACATTGGTGGAAAATCATTTGGAATATGAATAATGGAAGAATCGATGAACGCACATCGGGGTTGACCTGACCGAGGATGAAGCTTTACTTTGCTTCAAATGACCTCTGTATTCATATCCGGATACTCGTGTGTATATGTGTTTATTCCCATGGGATATAAGTGTATTCGTGCGAGCCCCCTCTGTGTGCTCCGACGCACACTTTGTATATCCGTTTCTCCACCAGTTCGCCCTTCATCACTCTTAACCCAACCATTTGCATACAACCTGAGCCTCCATTGCAAATATGAATGAAATATCGATTCCCAATTATAGACGCCGTACATACAAGATTCAAAAGATTATGCGGTTTCCCAACGATTTCAACAGAAATTCACAACAAATTTTGTTGATAAAGCCAATTATCGCCCGATTAAATTGTTGCATTTATTTTCTTCTGTTTATTCTATCCTTTATTCTCCTTTCTCACGAGTGCAACCATTTATTCGCGTATTGTTTTGTTTCAAATGTTTTACACGAAAATAAAATATAGGGGAGAAGGGGGAAAATGGGCCCCTTGAAATTTCCAAAACCTAAAAGTATTTGAGGACAAAATGGGCCCACTGGATATTTAAAAACCTACAAATATTTTTTCGAGCACAATAGACTTTTTGTCTAGTAGAAATGGTTAAGGAATAATGAGATTAATGGAATAAGAGGTAGATCTATACGTCACGAGTTCAACAGCATTTTATTTTTCATAATTATTCCCCAGAATTGAATGCATAGAACGCTTGCAAAGCGCTTAGCAGTTCTTTTTAAATAGTGTTTAAATATGATGTTTTAGCACGAAAATAAATTTTTCTTAAATTCGTCAATTAGTTATTGAACAGAAAAGTAACTGATTCGAGTTTCTAAGAGGTCCATTTTGCTCCAAATTTTTATCATTAACTGTTAGTGCATTTTTATACTAAATACATGACAAGAAACTAAAAATATGATACAAGTAAAAAAACTCACATTATAACATTTTTTTGGAGGAGGTTCATCTTGCCCCACATTTTTCGATTTTTTATTTATAGTCGACACAGCAAATTAACACCAAACATTTGACAAGGGACTAAAAAAAATGAAATGAGTGAAAAAAACTGAGGTTTCAAGCATTTTTCCTCCCCCTGCTCCTACTATATTGTATTTAATTTTTTTATTAATATTTAAACAGAAAATTACAATTTTATATCATACTGTGGCAACAGTTAAAAAAATTAATGCGTTTTTTTTTTGAAAAAACATAGCATTGTTTTATGATTATTATGTGTTTTAAATGAAAAAATTTCAAAATTTTGGAAATTCCCGCATATATACCGTAGAAAAAATCTTAATAATTTAACGTTTAAAGTTCTATTCGTATGTTTTTCAATATTTCTTTATTAAGAAATATAACTGTTAACTAATGTGAAAATTGTGAAAAAAAATATAAGCATGAACACAAATGAGGATGAGCGAGAATTGCATAAATTCTCACTTTCCATGCGAGCGATCCTGGCGAAACCCTGAGTTAATTACACTGCGGGCATACAACGCGGATTTCCTGGGATTAATGGCTCTGGCATGCGTATTATTTTTATTGACTTTTGTATGGAAGTTGTTCTGCATATATGCGTACATGAATGCAGAAATCCGGCAATCGGCGAACAAAAGGAGGAAAGAGTGTCATTCTCGCATTATCGCCGAATCGTTATTCTTATCGTATCACCAACACGCGAGCTGTAATTTCCTGTACTATGAAACTGTTAGCACGTGTTTTAATCGAAAAATAAAAAAATTACATTCGATAACCGTTGAAATTTATTAACAAGTATACCAAAAAGCTTTCACAGCACGAATGTCATTTGCCAAGTGATATTTGATCACGTTTTGCCAATTTTTACGGGAAATTTTTTTTATTGAACATATCAACATAAAACTTGATTTATTGAACATGGACTGGTGTCAGCATAACTCGCAAACGACCCAAAATTCTGGATAATTGTTTTATAGCCTGTTGAAGATTTATGAATCGTTTTGTAGGTTTTTTGTAAATGGATGCAATATACGGATAGGTTTACGTCGCAATAAAACATAAAATGCTTTTTTGGTTGGAATCGACGAGCAGATATCGAAATACACATATATGAATGAGAAAAAAAGTGAGGGATAAAGAAAGAAGCACGCCCACGATAATGATGTTTGGTTCCTTTTCAATTTACTCTGTAGTCTTTGATTCTTCTTTCCCCAAATGCTTAAAGCTTTTGGCTCGGTTTCCAGGCGCGTGGCGTCCACCCCAAGCAATGAAATTCAAGTGCAATTCGAGTGTAACTGGAAATGAGCCAAATCACGGTGAAGGAATACTATACGGAATGCTAAGGAGGGACAAGGAGAAAAAGACAGGAAGTAGAAGAGCACGGTTTCCGGTACATCCATTGAATACGATTCAATACGAAGAAAGTGAATTTCACTGGACTCGCTAGACAAATATCTTTTCACTCTTCTTCGCCATTTTCACAAACACTATTATGATTCTTGCAACC
The DNA here is from genome assembly GCA_030522545.1 of Cremastinae sp. A BG-2022a. Taxonomy (NCBI): domain Eukaryota; kingdom Metazoa; phylum Arthropoda; class Insecta; order Hymenoptera; family Ichneumonidae; species Cremastinae sp. A BG-2022a. Next base: position 13,362 of record JAPYYW010001252.1, on the reverse strand, counting down.
AATGTCAACTATGTTTTCATTTTCATGTCGACATGCTTTTTTTTATACCAATTTTGTCGTAGCCACTTTCATCGATGTTATTCTGCTTGGTCGTGGATTATTGGTTCCACAAAACAATCACGTATTTGCTTTCAAGGGTGAATTCGAGATACAGTGTGTATAACATCGAATGACCACGAGGCTTTTCTGGTTGGCTCTATATATCAGCAGACTGTCTCGTATGAGCTCTGGGACTGAAAACTATTTACTTTTTTTCCTTTATAGAAAAAAGTAAAGTTGAGAGATGTACAAGAAAAGTCTCACGTCTTGGAAGCAGGGGAAGATTTATCTCTATTGTTTCGACAAGTGACCTGAAAAATATACGAATGGACTGTAACTGCAGAAAAACGATAAAATAACCCTTATTTTATTTATTAAACTGGATTATTGATTCTTCTTGTATCTTAATTCAGTCAACTATTGAAAAGTAGGCACAATTTAGTCTTTTATCGGCCCACGTCACAAAAAGGAATGAACTTCCAAGAAATATATGTGCTATCCTGTATCCTCTATTTATTTTTAACCCTCGTCAACTAACGGTATTTTGCATTTATTTTGTAACGGTATTTATTTTACAACTGCAAAACTCTTGAAAAAATCTGAAAAAATGATGGTTTTCTTTGAATCCTTCACTAAAAGGTAACAATTTGAAGAAAAGAGAACTTGTACTGCCAAAACCGAAGCAAGTATAATACATATAGTGAGTAATATGAAGAAACCATTGATGAAAAATAATTAAAAGCATAGTGAAAATATAATTAAAAAAGGGCATATGAGCTAGCGCACAAAGGCTGTAGATATTTTGAAAATACAAAAATTATTTTATATAAGGTAAACGTCCCAATAGTTGGACAATTTTTGCTATATTATTTTTAATATTTAAATTATTTATTTCTTTATATAATCATATGAATTACTTTTCATGTACAATGAAGTTTATTTTTCATATCGTTAATTTATTGGAACAAACTCGCTGGACCTTAGAGACAGGGTTGATTTTCTGTCCAATTATTGGAACATTCTACACATTCCAATTTTCAGGTGTACATTTACTAAAAATGTTATAGTTTAGATGTGAATTTGAAGCAGATTTTTTTGTTTCAATATTTTTTAAACAAAGATAAAGTGTGAGAACCTTTAGCTGTCCAACTATTGGGACTTTTACCTCATTTTTCAAAGTAACAAATTTTATAGTCAAATGACAAGTTCCGGAAATATTCGAACAGTGCTTACCACAAAAAATAGACAAATTGCTGTAGACATGTAGAATTTTCTGTAAAAAAACACTCAAAGTTCTTCGATGTTCGACGTTAATGGGAAATTCGAAGCAAAGTTTATATATACGTACATCTGTGTTCTCGAAAACAGAGAAACTTTTTATCTCGAATGCGTATCACGATCCCCAGCTCCTTTCTAGAAGCGACAAGGGACGACAATATTCAAGAACCGTTTACCCGTTAATTGATCAATTCATCCGAGAACTCTTAACGCGAACATTGAAGGATATTATTATCATCTTCGTTGTTCAAACTTCCAAGCGTTCCTCGATAATAACGATCCTCTTTACATAAAAAAAGGATGATAAAGATACTGAAAAAAAAAACATGAAAAAAATGTGAGATAATGCGGAGCGGAGAAATAGCTGTCTTTTGTTTGCAGACAAGAGACACACACGTATAACGTACTCGGACACCCGGTCTCTTTCAAGTTCAACCAACGTTGCTATATTGTGTCACATAACGGGGCTTATCGCTTTCCGATATCTCTTATCATGTACATGTACTATAGACACACGTGCATGCGTGTATGGGTGTATAAAAAGATTTTCGTTCGGACGGCTCATATACTTTTTATCGTGTTATATCGTTTCTGGATGGCGTTGCGTCAACAAATTTTTTCATTGGCTCCTTGGAAAGTATGATTTACAGGGCATTGTAACTCAGAAGGAAGTTGAAAGCTTTGTGGATCGGGGCTTACCACTAATGCTCCAACTCCGCCACATAATCAGAATTACTTCAGGCGAACGTCTCAAGCTTAGGGCTGTGCGAATAATTCAAACTTTCGAATTACTCGTTCCGAATGGAATATTAATATTCGATTCGAAACTCGAATCGAATAAAAATGAATGAAAAATTTCGAATAGTTCGAAAAAAAATCAAATAATTCGAAAATTAGCGAATTATTAAATTATTCGTGAATTTTTTAGTGTTTTGAATTCAGGATTTGTTATGTTCGGCATTAAAATATAAAAGTTATAAATTATATACATTTTATTTAAACCATGAAATAAAATTTTAAAAACAATAATTAGTATAGTTTTTTTTAATAAGGAATGAAAACACATGAATAATATTGTAGCAAATAAAGTTTTATCAAAAATACAACGTTTAAATATGTGCTACAAATTTTTGTTCAAAAATAATAAATACGGTACTAAATCGGTAATTTATTTTTAAAGTTTTAAATAAAAAAGTATATTATTCGAGAATGTAATATTTTGATGCATGATGTAATGAATTTTGATTTAAAAATAATCGAAAATCCAGTGATTATTCGGTAATTCGAAAATTCGAATTATTCGATTCGAATTTCAAATTGAATATTAATATTCGATTCGAATTTCGAATTGAACATTAATATTCGATTCCATTCGAACGAAATTCGCACACCCCTACTCAAGCTGTCAAAAGCGCGTGGGTTAGAACATTTTTCGTTTTAGATTACAAAATATGTCAGGGGACAAAAAATGTTGCCTTGAATTATCGTGTTAGTAGATATTGTTAAGACAAATATTGTACATGTACCACGTGACACGTGAGCACAAGAATTGTAGCTAGAAAACGTGATTTGTCGAAATATACAAATTATTGATATTTCGACAAAATCCAAAAATTAACCCATTTTTTCCAATAATCTGCATAAGCTGAATAAATTTTGTTCTTATTGACGAAAAATTAAAGATGTTTGAGTCAATAGCGTTTTTGGAGTGACTGAGATATTTCCAAGAAATTTTCAGTGTGTTTCTTGAAGCGAACACATTGATTAACCCATTTTTTCCAATAATCTGCATGAGCTGAATAAATTTTATTCTTATTGACAAAAAATGAAAGATGTTTGAGTCAATAGTGTTTTTGGAGTAACTGAGATATCTCCAAAGAAATTTTCAGTGTGTTTCTTGAAGCGAACACATTGAAGTTGAAATAATAAAAAAGAATAGAAAAGGTTTCATTCACTCGTCAAACCCTTTATAATTGTAAGTTTTCTCCCTATCGTTACTTCTAACAGAGTCGGTACGAATAAAAGACATTCTCGTCTTTCAGCTCGTTTTTTTGTATTACTTGGAAGTGCTTTCAACGTGCCGCAATTTTTGGTCTCATACGGTATGAAATCCCAAGTGATTACAGTTTTCACTTCGCAACCGCAATGGCTGTATACTTATATCGCATTCCAGCACCCTCTTTTCTCATACATCCCATTTTACAAAAGTGTTAAAAAAATCGTATTTCCCTTATTTTTCACATTAATTACTCTCATTGTAAAACATTCATATCAAAAAATGTCTTATTTTTGAACTTCATGCAGTTATCGAAATTACTAAACTACCCAAATATTTATGAAAATTTTATATTTAAAACTTAATCATAATAATGCATTCCATATAAAGAAATCATGCTTAATTTGATGGAATTTGAGAATACAAGTTCATAAAATATATATATAAGAAACTAATGATTATTAAAAAATAATAGTAAAAAATAATAGAACTTAGAAAGTACAATAAATCTTACATAAATCAATAAACGAAAATATTCTCAATCAGGCTGTAAATATATAGTATCTGAAGAAATTATTTATTGGTCGAGAAATGACAATATTTGTCGGGAATGATTTATTTACTTAGTTTGCGATAGTTGCAACATACATGATCCTCTCGTAAAATAGATCATGATCTAGGAAGCCAAATTATTGAAAGCGTACGCCATAAATTTGAACGCTTCGTTCCTCGCAGGTACCAGCACGAACTTGATTGTGGATTAGTTGGCTGTGTGAGAGCATGATCCATCGTCGCAGCTGCTGCACGCTTTATCAGACCACCGAATCCTATAGAGGAAGTACCCCCAAGAGATTTTCCTTTCTACGTAAAAGTGGTGGAAGAGAAAGAGCTCCAGAGTTGCGGAGAAAACGAGATGCAACGATGAAAAAAGATTAGGAATAGTGATAAAAAATAGTGGATGAAAGTGGCTCTAATACGAAAAACCCACGATAAATTATCTAAAAAGCGATTTAATTGGACAAAAAAAACGTTGATATGTATTTTGCATCTTTTATTGATGTCATTTTCATGATAATCATTTGGTTATTTCGATACAAAGTATCGATTTATAATTCGTATATGCGAATATTAATTTTTTTGTTTATAGCTCTTATGCAGGGAGAAGCTAAATAATATTATTTGGGCAATTTGCAACCTCGTCAACGAAATACGAATAATACACGGAAAACGAAATTTGGTTGATTCAACAAAGTATGTTGATTTAACTGAAGTTTAATTATTTCAAATAAACAAGTGTTGTTTCAACGAAATATTTTCAACTAAATATTTTTCAACTAAATCTGTTCTCAGTGTAGTATAGTAATAGAAATATGAATAATGTGAATAATAATAGTATAGTTTTCTGTAAAAAAAGGAATATTTCTATTTTCTGTCAAATTTGTTTCAATATAGTATTTACTTATGCAAGCTCTTTTATCACCATAATCAAGCGAGATCGAAATATGTTTTCGTTATCAGTGTTTTTATAAAACATTTAAAGTTTTTTACATTAAAATGATAATGAAGAAGAAAATAAATAAATAAGTGTTTAGTACAAAAATTTGTAAGTGAAAACAGCAATTCAAGAAATAGATTAATGAACATTTTATTTCCTGAATCCCGCAGAAATCTTCTTTTACAGTGTACCATGAAACTGAAGGGAAATTACACTGTGGATAAAAAATTAGATCGTTGAATGGTCGAAATCCTTTGAAGTCTCAATACGAAATCAAAGGTTCGGTCGAAAAATAATACCAGAAAAACCGGAAATACGAAAAGGCAGCGAAAGAGCACAAAGGAAGGGAAAACCCGATAATCAAAATATTTATTCAGTCCTCGTTTCGCAAAACACATTCAGTATTATTCCCTTCACGAATAAATAAAAGATTTCGAGTGAAAAGCATTTTTCGTTTTTACTGAATCTTTGAATAACTTTGTTCAGAGAACTTTGGCTCACAATCAGTTCTTTCTCATAATACCCAGAAGACATTGTTGCTGATATTGCAAATTAGTTGAAAAGATACTAGCATCAATAATTTATTTATGATTGATACGAATATATATTCGTACAATAGAAATTAACACATAAACGTCAAAAAACGTTTGTGATCATCAAATAATGTTATTTGTTAGCAGTTGGGTATAGATTTTGAATTTATTAATAAAATTTGTATAGAAAATGGAACACAATCGTTCAATCTCTAGATGTAATTGTTGACTGTCCATATATTCTTGCTTATTGGCAAAAGCGTAGAAATAAAATGAGTTTAGCTGTTTCGGAGCAAAAATACTGTATATGTCTTCACCCTTTAACGATTGCTTCGTCCAAACATTTTCTTTCGATGCGTTATACACGAAAAGAATTTTATATGAAAGTACACTACTACGAATTATGATACTGTGACATCAGTTTAAAAATTTTGAAAATTTTTCATGTAAAACAAGAAATGATGATCATTTTTATAATCGTTTTGATTATTTTTATAATAAAAGTTACTTTTCTCTATATTCAAAGTTACTTTTCTAAATATTCAAAATATCTAAGCTGTTACTACAGTACTATGTATAAAACATAGTATAACTTTTCGCTTAAGGTAGTTTTATAGGTACAGTCAAATCAAAATTTTTTATCTCTACCTCCATACCATGTGATTTTTTGAGCTTAAGTTTATTAACAAAAGTTGTTGCTAATTGTTTCAAGAACAACTTAAATAATTATAATCTTAGGATTAAAAAAAAAACTAAAGGAAGCTTCTTTGAAGTACAATAAAGAGCTATGCTAAATTTTAAGAAGGTTCACCATCTAGATTTCAAGATATGTAGGATTAAAAATTGCAATATTTAACATGGGCTCTTATGAGAGAGCACTGAAAATTGGGATTTTCAACAGTAAATATCTCAATTTCTACATGATTAAACCTCTTGAAATTTGGTACGCATATTCGTAACATATCAAAGAATGACTGTACCAATTTTCAACAAAATCCTAAATAATCGATAAAACTATAGAACTACCTTAAAATTCGTCCAGTGTATATTGACAAATAATGATACATACAATGGAAAACTAATGATATTGGTTCAGGGTAAATAGACATTCTGAATTCACAATCGCTGTGTTGCGGCGAAACAGAACGAAAGAGCGCCAGGAAACAAGAGCATGGTGCGAAACACAGTCAACACAACTAATCGTGTCATTGCATGTAGTTTGGTTTAATCTCAGTTTCATAGTTCCCGAAACCATGATCCAATTTTTTGAAATATTTTTTGTTTCATCTTGCGACTCATTTAATGAAATTAAATACATTTTGAATAAAGATTTTTTAACCTGATTTTTAAATAATGTGTATTTTTATTACTGCACAAAAATTATATATTACTTAGTTTTATTTTTCTACATTTACAATAGTTAGCTTTCAAAAAAGTTGAAAAATTGAGGATATGTTTTTCTGTAAATTGTGTGATCTTATTTGATAATTTCATCGGAATCAGTTAGAAGCGTTCTTAAGTTATCGGTGAAAATCAAGTTTGAATTCTTGGGTCTTCACCCAGGAATAACTTCACCAAAAATTATCGAATGGAGGTCAGTCTCAGACTCTTATTTATATAGATGAATAAAAAAATCATTTTATATTATCAGACGTCCTCGACTTGATAACGTTACATTGTTCCAATTGGCATCGACATGCACAAATTTTCACAACAAGGACATGCATCTAATTGGGTCAACCTTGATTCATTTAGAAGCTGTTAATATTTACTGGAATATAATTTTTTTAGAATTCTCAAATCAAATGATTTTTGGCTAAAAAAGGTACAAAAATTAAATCGTCTTGATATTAATACTCGGTACTGTAGAGTCAGACGAGTAGAAATCGTAACTTACAGTGTGTGATCTTGATAAATTGATATTTGTATTTGATCTTAAATTTAAATTATTTTGCTTTTATACATCACTGTTAATTCTTTCTCTAGCTTATTTCTCAATTAAAGTCTGCCTAAGATAATCATTCCATTTAATTCTGCATAATTCCATACATAGAATATATTAATAAAGATTAACTGCAGCACTGGGGTAAGGACTTCTTCTGCGGATGATGCGTTGAATTGGAGAGAATTTGATGAATATGTATGACGTGTGGATGAATTTGAGACACTCTCCCGCTGGTTTTCCAATGAGCGAATAGGAAATTTCTGGATTTAATCCTGCTACAAAATCTTAAGTGGAAACAGTCAGGAACGAAACGATCAAGGCACAAGGGGGTAGGGGGGAGGAGAAATCATTACTGCAATGCCATTTCACGTGCTGTCCAAGAAGCATGAAGGAGAACATGATAAATGGGTTATTCTCTGACCCGACGAGATACATTCTCGGGCATCCCTCTTCTAGGACATAGCAATGCTCCTTGCGTGCTTTTCCCATATCGCAATGCTGAATCCAGCGCAATTGAATTCCTCACTGATCGGAGCTCAACCGTCAATCCAGTTACACACCATATTTTTTCTCACCTCGTCTCTATTTTTCTTCCATGAGTTTTAAAGTTCAGCTCTGATATTTTCATCTCCAAGAAATTCCCTTATTTTTTTTTTCATTTTTAAACATTGAGAAAATCCTTTAATCGATCTTTCAGTAGTACCAACTTTATTTTTAGTCCGATTAAAAACTCATTTCTCTTCTCTCCTTCAAATGGAGTCCACGCTATCAACGAGACTTTAATTTGAGTGCTGCTTAATGCCAAGTAAATTAATTATTTCCAAGACCTTTCGAAACAGGCAGGACTTTTAAAAGAAATGGCTCTTAGCTGAAGTGAAATCGATGAAGAAAAAGTTGGAAGAGTAAAATAAATTTGTCGGTCAAATGAGCGGAGGAAAGTGCTGCAAAATTTAATGCATGCTTTATATAAGCGACAATCTTTTCACGAATACGTGGGAAAACAGCAAAAGATAGACATCCTCGCTGGACTCATAGTCTTCGAGATACCCACTTGTGAGGCTAAACTTAGTTAATGCCTTCCATCTCTCGTGCTATCTATCAGATGCAATGCTAGCTGCGAATTGGGCTACCTTCGTATTGTGGATGATACACGATCGAGAGCACTCGTTGAAGGATCTTGTAGCGTGGCAGAGCTGTTTGATAAAAGCGATAAGAGTAAATAGCCAGGTTGCCACAGGCACGCAGGAACGTTAATGGAGTAAGAGAGCCAAGGAGAGGTAGAGAGTCCACCAAATACGAAACCTGACAATTGTCCGACTATCCTGCTGGATTTCCTGGCGTTTAAACTCTATATATGTTATACGAAGAGGATTTGGACCTACCAACGGAATGGAATCACTCGCATTGAAAACCACTTTCGGTTAAGGCTAGGTCGAGCTTCGACTAATTCTTGTCTCCTTCTCTCTCTCTCTCTCTCTCTCTCTCTCTCTCTCTCTCTCTCTCTCTCTCGTGTTCTTTCACTGTATCACTATATCTTCGTTCTGTCGATATGCAATGCTGCTTCGTACCAGACGAACCTTGATCATGGAATTTACCGAATTTTTAAGCAACGTGTATCAAAAAGTTTAAGAGAATGGATTTCCATAAAAATAAATCTGGGTAACTGAATGAGCAGCTTAAAGGCGAGACTATTCGCGAAGAAACGTGCTCTTTTTCACTTATTCCGAAGTTTTTCGCATGACCACATTATGCTTTTCTTTTTTTTTCTGGCTAATGCAATAAACGTTATCGTATTTAGAGGGCTTTTCATGAATACACTATTATTAAAACAAACGCAAGTTGAAAAGTAAGTAGCGTTATAAAAAGTTTGTACATTCGTTCTTGGAAAAAATATACTGCACAGAATAAGTATATATGAAAGAGAAAAATAAGTAGAATGATAAGAAATGTTTCCATATGAATGTAAGCAAGGGCTTAAAGAGGATAAAGAGATTATAAAGAGAAAATGTTTTGATTATAACAGTGGAATTATAACAGAGAGTGTGTTTTTAAGATTTTCCTTCGTAGACATCATCAATTGCTTCAAAGTAACTCGAACTTTGTGTTTATTTATAAAAGTGTAAACAGAAAATCTCTTTGTAAATGAAGACGAGAATATATGGCCTGGCAGGCCTGTCTCATGTGTCAAAGACGAGCAAAACGATGTTGAAATTACATGCTCAGCAAATATAATGGACGATGTAACCGATCGATACGTGGATTCGATTAATGTGATTTTCATACTAACGAGAATATCGACCGACCACAACGAGGTATTGCACGATTCCAGCGTAGTTCAATAGAATTATCATTCTTTATGCTATCCTGACAGCAAACCCATTAAAGCTGCTGGGAACAAAGCATTTGGCAGTGCAAGCTGCGTGGTCCAATCTTCGAAGAGATTAAATAGCTCTCCATGGGGAATATCCTCCTCTGTTTAGTCACTTTAGCCTCGTTTCTTGTCCTTCTGATACGACTCCCGGTATTTTGTCTCTCGGTTTTCTCGACTCAAGCGCTCCTCCGAGAGCCTTTGAAATTCTACATTGGGAATTCTCGCAATGGCGAGGTCCGCCTGCTTCGCGGTGAAAGATTCGAAAACCAAGAAACCGAGGGGATTTCGTTGTGTAGCGCAAACCATCCCGAGTAAACGATGATGCTCTTAATCTTCTATTTTCAAAATAGAGGAGGCGAAAAGTTGTTTCTCGTTCGACTTTCGTATAGTTATGGATTGTATAGTTATCTTCGACGCCAGGTGGCGTTTCTTCTCACAACAATAATGTCATGGGGCAACTTTCTTCTCTCAGTCCCTTCGCCGATTATTAGCTCAATTTGCCAAACCGCTACATTGCGTGTGATAATCTCTTTACTTTCGTCAAGTATTTCAAAGTTCGTTTCGAGATGGGACAATTTTACTCGTACCCATCGCGACCGTGGTCCTTTGTCGCGTCATTCGACGTTTCTTGCGCCGACTCGTGGCAATGCGGTATTTTCATCTATATGTTTCGTAATCTGCATATAGGTGCGATTCTAACTTATACTATTCAAGTTCAACGCCCACAAATGTTCGCAAAATGTGCGCATATATTGTACTAAATATTGGATCTGTGTCAAATAAGCAGCGGAGTTTCTGTACTTTGTGGTTTTTAATAAAAGCTGCTTCTTTTTCCTATTTCATATACCCATTTTCATGATTTTTTTTATGCGTAATGAGGACCTTCTATCGTATATTCTTTCTCATTTTTTCTTTCTGCTGAACAAGAAAATTCTCGATTAAATTCTAAACAGAAATAAACCTACGTATGACCATGATTTCATAAAAGTCGAAAAAAAGTTGGACAATAAGCTTACAAGCGGTTTGTATGGTTTGACTCAAGATGTATGACTTAGAAATATAAAGTTTTTCGTTGCAAAATTTCAAAATATCTCATTCAATTATTTAATTTAACACCATTCTTGGTCTATATAGTTCCCACCGTTTGGTGTAGATTGGCATGGTTTTAATAGATGTGGTTTGATATGTTGTGTTAAATCAGTGTAAATAATTAACACCGCAATATAAACACCATTTAGTGCGTAGAATTAATGAAGTAACACTATTCTTGCTAACACCATTCGGTGTAAATAAAAAAGATACAGATGATGCAATTCAATAATATAAACAATTTTTAAGAATAATGTAAGTTTCGATTTGTTTGTAAGGTTCATGCATATTATATGCAACTTTCTTCATAAAAAATTTCATGTTAACAAGTTCGTAAATTATTTTTTGTTTTTCTCTCTCCGAATGCAGAGATTTGCCCCGATGTAGGGTAGTTTACTATGTCGACTTGTTCTTTTAAAAAAAAATTTGTATTCTAATTTTTTTTTCATAATACATGTAACGTTGATGTTGAGTAGCAAATGCTCTGGCAATGTTTCAAAAATGTTTATATTTAAGTATCGGTCTCATGAAATAATAATGCTTCCCCTCAAACGTGATTAATCAAAAATGTATTAGAGGACCGACTTGTTTAATGATATTCAGATAATGAGTCATAAAATGATGTTTTGTATCCCAAGCTTCAGCTGAGGTACCTGATACTAAATTTTTCGCTTTCATTCTCGTCCGTTTATTGCCGCTTAAAAGAGTGGACTGCCAGAAACGTTGACAAAGTTTTATTGCTGAACAGGTATGGGTGAAGCTCGATAATTTTCATTTCACAGGAAAGTATCGAGCTCTGCCCATCCCTGTTGCTGAAAACATCGATTTTTAACCTCGTGGAATCAGCAAATATCACCGCTTTACACAGCTTTTACCAAACACACTGGTGTTATTATTTTACACCACTTCCTTTTACCACTCACACTATTTGGTTAACACCACGAAAATTTTTACAGTATACATTTTTATAATTTGTCAAACCAAATTTTATCCATTGAAATACGTAATTTACTAAAATAAAAAACAAAGATATAGTTAATAGAATACTCATAAAACATATTTGTTTGCGGTACGAAATATGTATAATTTATTTCTTATTTTTATATTTTAACATTTTTATTGTAACATTATTTCTTATGTTTCGATTACTGTATAGGGTCGAAGATTTATGTAGTCCTGCGGATATAAACATGTATGCATGAAATTAAAATTCACATACATATTTAGATCTGGAAATATACATGCAATTCGTTCACTAAAAAATAGATAATTTATTACTTCGAGTATGTATGCATGAAATTAAAATGTATGTAAGTAAATGTTTATATACGTTCATAAATATAGCATATAATTAATCTACTAAAATAAACAATTAATTACTTCCAGAATATTAAACAATAAATAAATATTAATAATATTAATAAATAAATATTAATCAATAAATTAGAGGATGAATAAAAAATATATTTATTTAATTCAAGTGTACGTGGCAACGTTAAAGTTCATTTTTCAACGAAGATCTCTAAATCTCCGGTAGATTTTCTTTAAAGAAGATAAAGCCATATGCTCATTCTCGACTCGTGAGTCTCTTATAATACTCGGAGATTTGATGAAAATCGATAGTCCGAAATAATGTGTTAAAAGAAAGAAGTTTAGTCTCACACGTTATCGCGAGACTTGATACCCATTTGGGATCACCTTTTGTTCTTCACCCCTTTCGATTGAAGGGTAAAAAAATTCTTTTGTCTCTTGTATGGAAATTTTATTCATTAGCATATTATTCTCGCATCATACGAAATAGTGCGCTCATTCAAAGTCCTTTATAGTTGGACGTCGATAGCGTCGATTTGCTCGATGGATCGGTAAACATTTGCGAAAATAGACAGCAGATTATTTCGTTCGCGCATGTGTGAGAGCCCCACAGCTCTCGTACCATTGTTTCATCGATCATACCTCTGTTCACGTTGAGACATCTATAAATATTAGCCCCAGCTTGCTTTAATCGTTGGTTTAAAAATATATAGTATAACGAATTGTGATATCGGGTTCATGAAATTTTGTTCGACCGTACTCTAATTTTAACATACTCTTCGTGGCGTCAATATACATTCCACTACGCTTTTGGGTATTTCAATAAAAAATTCTGTATTTTCGTACATTATGATAGAAAAAAGGACTTGTTAATCATTGCGTAAATAAAGAGAGAAAAATAATTTATCACAATATTGAATTCCATATTATATACGTAAACATGGAATAAAAGTTACTCAAATCGACTTTTTTTTTCTTTATAGGAAAAAATGTTGCACGTGTGCTTTAAGATAGTTCCTCTGGGACAGTAAATTCAAAAGTTTTTATCTCAATTAATATCCGTACCATGTGATTTTTGAGCTTAAGTTTATTAAGAAAAGTTGTTGCAAATTGTTTCAAGAACAACATACTCAAAATTCAAGGTTATCCAAGGTTACCTGTACTTGTCACGTACGTATGAAAATTAAAAAAATCATAATATTAGGATTTTTTAAAAAACTAAAGGAAGCTTCTTTGAAGTACAATAAAAAGCTGTGTTAAATTTCAAGAAGGTTCACCGTCTAGATTTCAAGATATTTAGAATTG